>JAQFYG010000014.1:0-101453 GCA_034694325.1 Entomobrya corticalis
AAAATCTGGTGCATATGCAGCTTCACTAAAACATATTCTGTGTGTATCCAATTCACTGTCAACATAATCTTGAAACGTAATCCACTTATGATGTATCGTTTCACTTCTTAATTTCTTCAACATTGGAATTGGAATAGGTATGGCTGTTCCGTTCTTGGCAGGCTTTTTCACTTTTTTTAGCTCGGAATGTCATCAGTATGTTGTTTGGAGCAGTTACTCTACTTTTTAGACAATCTAATATCAGTGTCTTTTGCTCATCAGTCAGACCGAAATCAAATGTACGATGATTTGCATGGTCAACACCATTTGTAGTAAGGAAGGAAACTCCATTACCCAGAAAGTTTTTCTTGATTTTTGCTGGACAAGAGTTATTAGCTCCATACGTACAATAGTAGTCCCAATATTCTCCATTATTTTGTTGGAATTTTGTCCTTACTCTCCAGTCCCTTTGTACTTAATTCTCTGAAATTTCTATTTCTGTCCACTTAAGTCGTTTTTTTTGGAGTTTGGACAACACGCTCAAATGGATGAAAGGTGTACGTGTTTGCTGGTCTACGTGTAGATATGAACACAAATACTGTAGGTAAACTGATAAAAACTCACTTCTCCCTGTAAAATGACTCACTTTTACATAAATCGCATAATAAACGTGTTAAGGGAAGAAAAATCACAAAATTCAGGAGGAAATGTTCAAAAATTCAGGGAAGGAAAAATGTATGCCTATTTTATGACTGTGTACTATGTTCGACTACAAAAAAATAAAAACCAAAGATATTTTGCATATATTACATAAATCATCTGTCGCTAACAGTCGGAAGATTTTTTCATGAGCTTGTCGAATGTTTCCACCTTTGGGTCAGGGATTTATTTCACCCTTTTTAGTCCATTGTTTGACAACAATGGAGATTATAAATAGGGATTGTCCGAGTTTTCTCTTGTCGAGGTCTTCCACATAGTCGTACAACTATCGCGTTTTCTGAATACACAAAAATTTCTCTTAAAAATAATTCCCGTGTTTACTTTTTTTAAAGGAAAACTTTCAAGTTGTTGGCAATTTGTGACGTAGACTTCTATTTTTCTCGTTTGACTGATGATAATGATAATAGGTATTAGGTATGCTTCCAGTTTCTTTTATATGAATAGAAGGCAAAACAGCAGGGATGTACTTTATGAAGGGGTTGATGATGAGGATGTTAAAAAGCTTGGTTGTTTCAGTGACCTACTCTCCGCTCTCTTTTCTACCCTTTTATTTATCTTTTTCTTTTCCAACTTATTAGTATTCCCCTACTAAAGTTTCTTGACGTGATGAGTTTCTTTCTACAAAGTTCTCACAAAACGTGTAACGGCAACAACTGTAGTTCTTTGGAAAAGATGTCATCGTGTAGTAATTTTCTAAAAAAAGAGAGGAGAAGAGAATGTGGAATGAGAAATGAGATGATTGGGATTAGCGGAATGACAGGTTGGAATTTTTGCATTAGCAAACTTAACAAGGCTGCTTGCTGCTCGTCTTTGTCGTTAAGAAATTTCGTATTGTTAAAAAACTCGAGTTGTATGAGAACATAAAATACATAGAGGTTGATGAAATTCATGTTAAAACTTTAAAACTTGGAATATTAACGGAATAAGTAATCAGTGTGACTACATAGATGACGAGAGTCTGCGGGATGTCAAATGTCAATGATTATAAGTTTGACATTATAAGAAAACATGATGATGTTTTCATTCATCTTGTTAAAATAAAATTTAACTTTAGAATAGCAAAAAGATGAAGAAGAAAACTAATCTTTGTTCTTTTCATTATTTCAAGGGGAAAATATACATAATAAAGAATTGTTCATTACATAAAAAAATGAGGTTGTATAGAGAAACAGAAATGTTAAAAAATATTTTGAGAACAAATTAAACGAGTTTTTACATCACGTATTTATAAGCATATGCTCTGTTAACCTTTCACGTAATTCAGTGCATCTCATGTCACGTACTTCAAATTATTAACCTTTGTGCAATTTCATTTTTATTTTTTGCAAACTCAACAGAAGTTTTAGCATAGGCTGATTTAATTTTTAAAGAAAGCTATTTGCCATACAAATTCACTATTTGCTGATGACTTAACTGAAAAACGGACATTACTTGAGGGATATTCTTTTGGTCTAAAAATACATTGGAATATCTTTTTCTTCTCCAACCCATCCCATCGCCACAAAAAGGATACATAATATGTACAGCACATACACACGGAGTAAAACAGGCCAGAGAAGACGTGAAGCTCACTTCCGGAAGCAAAGAAGCATCTGATAAGTGTCCTTGTTCTGGATTTTAACTGTTTAGTAGCCCTTCAGCTGGTTTCTAATAACACCGGAGAGAATTGGCTCTCAAACTCGCACACAAGTTGTATAATAATTGTAATCGCATATTATACTATACTACATATTTCCATTAAAATTTAGAAGGAAAGGTAGGTTTTTCGGGGAACATATTTTGTAGGAAAATGAGATTAAATTTTATGAATTTTATGAATAGGTAGCCCTTTTCTCTGGCGATGGTACACTTTTTGTATCTTCAGGATGATCGTCATCATCATCAATGAAAGTGGCTGTATAATTATTATTGTTATTATTGCTACTAGAGAAAATGCTTTCTTCCATTTTCTCCTCTTGCTTCCTACACACTGCTACACGTTGTCGTCACAGAACAAGAACGTAGACCTAAGAATGAAACAACCACTTCTTTATATACCTGCTTATTATTTAATACATTATGAAACGCCTACTCATTTCATGTCATTTTCCTCATGGATAATAAAAAAGAGAAAATCATTTTTAGTGGGGAGCTGTGTGGTAAAGGTAGGATGGTAACATTTAGCAATAATTGTAAAATGTTGGGACATAAGTAATAATAATAATAGTAGTAGGGATTTATGTAAATTTTTGTGAAGCAATCATGAGAAACTTCAACTTTTGTTGCTACTTCTCCACTTCACTTTTAATATTATTCCTGGACCCTGGAGAAAATGTTAATCCTTTTTGTGGTGGTTGGTGGTGATGGAAGAAGTGGTTGTGGGACTTGTTCAAGAGATTTTGACTCGTTGTTAAAGTAAAAAGTACACAAACGAGTCGGATTTGACAAGATTGTTGGGAAACGTGTCTTTAAAATACTGGCAATAACTGAACTGCTTGTTCTCGTCATGCTACATTGCATTCGTCTAACTCTAGGACTCGGTTTCAATTTCTTTTATTTTCATATACTTATAAACCACGTTTTATCACATCTTCGATTAGTAAAGGTGACCTATCTTCTATTTAAATTTTTGCTTTTAAACTTGGTCTAATATTAGAAAACAACACTAACTACCTATTTAAATCCTTTGTTTTTGAAAAAGATATTTCAAGCCTATTTTTGGTAACAAAGAATTTTGAAATTTAGTAAATTCCCAATAAAAACCCTGTGCTCGCACAGGACTAAAATATATGGTGGAGGAGGGAAACATTGAGAAATCTGGTTTTTGTGACAAGTTTCTTTTCTTGGCATTCATTCCTCTTTTAAAATCTTCATTTCTCGTTGAAAAATAATCATATTATTTACAAAGCAGTCATATTTTCATGTTTCCATTTTCATTTTCTGAACACAAAAGCAGCTTGTTTTTCTATATGAGTCAGTGTTTTTTGCAACTGAAAAGTTATTCTGCTAATTCATAATTACATTATTTGCTTCCCTTTTTCTACTCCTCCTTTTCTTTGAATATTCAAATGCAAGAGAAGGACAACAACGACAAGGGAAGGACAAGCATGCCAAAATAGTAATAAAATGAAAGAGAAGAAAACATGAAACAAGAAAGTTTTTGCCTCTTTGCTTTATTATGACAACATACACTAGATGCCTAAATGCATAAGTAATGTGATAATAACAGTGTGCAAAAATATGTCCTCTTCTCTCCATTCTCCAGCTCCACACGTCCCAGTAAACTTTTTCACACTAACACCATAACACCTCCACCAAACAACCACCTTCACCATCTTCATCATCATCAGCCTCACATCATAATCATCTGCATGAATGAATGCATGCTCTATTATTAACGTGTTTTTCTACCTTGTAATTCCAAAAGTTTGTGTAGGCATTTGCAAATAGTGTCACAATTTTATGTAGAAGGATTTCTATTTCTGATGACGAGACATAACGACAAAACAAAGTGAAGAAAATAACCCTTTCATTTCTTGTTCCTTTTGCAGTTCTTGTGTTTTTCGAAAGTAGCAAAAAACTTTATTTTTCCACAAACATTCTCTTCGCGCTTCGTCGCCTCCACCCACTCTACCATTTTCTTCCACTCTCTTTTGTTTTCTTAATCCATCGTTGTTGCCCTTTGTATTGCATGTGAAACCCGTACAAAAAATTAATATTTGAAAGTTTTGAGTTGAGTTTCTTGAAAACAATAATGAATAATAGGTTTTCATACTGAGCAGGACGAAATCAAACTACTAATAATGTTAGCATTTAGCATCAAAGTTTAATAAGTCTCATCCAAGCATATGTATTCGCTTGCTTTCGTAAATCTAAGCACAGAAATTATTAGAATGGAAAAACTTCCAATTTTTGCATTCCCAATTTCATGTAAGCATATACACTACTATCATTTTAAAAAATTCCAAAAGCATCGACAACTGACAACTTCTTTTGGCAAAACTTTTGTACAAAATTAATAATTATCTTGAGAATTGAAGCAGACTCCTTAGCTGGTTGTGTATATAATATTGAAAATTACATGCATTGCGTAGTTGAATCAAACAGCACCATAAAAGGTATACATGAATGTGTGACATTGCAGATATGCAAAATATGTTAACAGTGCTTATCTAGTTATTTGGTATGCGTCAAACACATTGTACGCGATGTCAATTAGACTCAGATAAATAATATTTTCTTCTTGATTACCTGCATGCCATGCATTATGTCATTATGGTTCCTATACACATTAGATTTGGCCAATAAAAAATAGTTTACAACGGTTGAATGCTCGTTGATACACGTAAAACTGCTTGAACATCAGGCCAAATTGTAAGGTGTTACATTAGCATAAGCAAATAATGGCTGGCACAGTTTCCCATTCTTACGAATGCAAAGAGATTTGTAAAATAGTTTAGATATTGTATGTAACCTGCTATTATGCTAATCAATTATGCTTTATTGCATGTACAACACACGGTTGGAAAAACTAAAACAATAAATGCCACTTATCCATGCATACAGCATGCCTTGACTTAAATTCGGTTTCTCGATACTTTTTATTTAAGCAGTTCACTAAAACTATTTCTGGATTATTGGCGCACTACTTACAAGTTCAAAAAATATGTGCATAACCATTTGAGAGCAAAAAATATATTGCGCCGATTTAAACAAGTGCCAATAATTTTGTAAGTGTGCATATTATTCGGGTCCAAAATGGGTTATATAAGGAATACCTTTCGGACATTTCCCTTACTTTTTCCCTTTTCGCTGATGCATACACGTTTTATGTTAGCGCGTTGAAAATATCGCTTGTTAGGTATGCACACAGAGTAATCGTCTAAACTACTTTTGTATTCTCTCCACGAACGGAATGCGTGCATATTTATGACAAGACTGAAAGGAAAAATAGAGAAAAAAACACTTTCTTTTTTCCTGGTCATTGTGCAACGTGAACATGGAAAATATGTATTGCGGAAAAATTCGGACATAAAATGTATATCCAATTCATAATGTACTAGTAAATATTTCTACGTGCACAGAAAAACGGAATATGTAAAGGTTATTTTAATAGCATTCACGTTTCTTTCTCTTTTGCTTTTTCTGTGAATGCCAAAGTACCTGTGTCTGTAATACTATACCTCTGCCTACCTTACACATAGTCGCATTATCACTTTTAGAGCGGATTATCGTGGGTGTCACTACGATTATCTCTTGAGATAATGATTGCCTTAAAGAGCTTTTATCCGTACACACACATATATTTATCATCCTCATCATCATAATATCATGTCATCAGGAAAAAAGCACACACATACACACAATGGACAGTGCCACCAAAAAGATAAAGAAGAAAATGGGACATGACACACGTTCTACTGTTATTTTTAGAGAGGTAGTACTTCCGTATAATCCAATCTTTCCATTGTTGAAAAATAACAGGAAGAAATGTGAGAAGACGAATAGCTTGTTTGTTGGTGAAGGCAGTAATGTAGGCGCAATCCAGAAAAAATGGTTTAGAACTATAAAGAGTATTTTCTTTTCTTTTTTATTATATTTAATGTTGGAGTTGAGTGGGAAAATGTGTGCTATAGCAAAAAACGCAGCAAAGTCACTTTCTTTTTTAGTGTGAATGTGACTGTTTAATACTATGACACAAGTAAAATAGAATAAAAAGGATGTTTTTTCTCCTTTTTTCCATGTTTGAGTATAATTATATGCATTACCATCGCACAGAGTATAAAGGACCTTTAAAAACATTTTTGGCTTCAGAAGCGTCATTGCTACTTCTACTGCTGCTGCATGCAGAGAAAAAAGGGTTCTCCTCTTGTTCCGTCTTCTTTTTCGTGAAAAAAGAGCTAAAGGCACAAAGGCAGACATTCAGAGAGACAGAGGAATTAAGCTGTAGTGGCAATGGCAGTGGTGTGGTGCTGGTGGCGATGATGATGCTGAAGAAGAGGGGCTATGCAAACTTGCTCTCTTCTTCTTTCTTCCGCACAGCTTTACTTTTTGACTGGCTTTTGGTTTGACTGGCACTGCATCTAAAAAAACTAAAAATATATGCTGCTCTGAGCTTTTATACTTGTGTGCGAGCGAGGGTAAAGAAAGAAGTATGCATAAATGTATATTATGGTTTGGTTGGCATTCTAGCACGTAGTTTTTTTGCTTGTAAGTATGCAAGTATGTTTGTATGTGTGAGTGTGTGTGAGAGTCCGTTTTATTTTCTGGCTTGCTGAAAGAGAGACAGAGGAAAACCCGGCTGGCTATGTTAAAGACACGCAGAATCCACCGGGAAGGCTAGCGGTGAACAACACGGAATTTTTTTCTCTTGTTGACTTTCTGTCTGTGTGTCTCTAGTTCACCCAGGAATATTTTTATCGGTTTATGTGAGCTGAAGCTGTGCTATATTTTCTTGAAATTTTTTGACATATGTATTTGTGCAGAAATTTTTAGCAACTTGTTAAACAGAATTTATGGACATTTTGAATGAAAATTAATTTTTGTGGTGGTCAGTGATTATTGGGATGGAACATTAAATACGGGCTGTGCAGATTTTTTAAAAATATTTTGAGTGAGAAGAAAGGATCAATGAATGAAATGCAAAATAATAAAAACAGTGTGTGGTTTCAGAGTGGTTAACGCTATTTTCTACCAGTGTTATTGTGTTTGTAAATGTTATGCTGGTTGTGTGCCAGGGAAAGATTTTTAGCGGAAAAGGGAGAGCTGGAAAAATTGGAGAAGAATACAACAAGCTGTTACTCTCAACATGATTTGACTTTTTTCTCTGTGTGTACTTATATGTAAATGTGTGTTTTAATAGCGTAAAAAAGGGAGCACATGAACCACCATCATTGAACCACTTGACATGGTCATATTAATATTACATGTATAAAAAAGGAGAAAGTCGACATTACCAAGTATTTAAATAATAGCTGCATTGGACATTTGAACACTTTTAGATATAAAAAGAGGAATATTCCTCCTCCAAAAAAGTAAGTCATACAGAATAAAATGTATCCAAGATAAAAAATATATATTTATATCTGTATAAATTGTTCATGATATTATGCATGCATACATGTTTTACATAATGTTATTACATTATACTACACACTGCTACTTTTTGGCTATATATTATTATTATGTGGTAGTGGTAGCAGCAGGACACAACATTTGGTTGGGTTGGGATAAAAAATGTAATAAAAAATCGGGTAAAGAAAGGAGAAAAAGAGAAAAAATCGGTCAGTTAAAGTGCTGGAAAGAGAGAAAGAGAGACGGAGAAAAAAACGAGAGTAGAGGAGGACGAGAATAATGGCTTGCTCAATATGCCCCAATAAAAACGACAAAGCAAGGGGAAAGGAAAATGTTCGAGTTCGAGTCAAGTCAGTTGACTCAACTATATTATGCGAAACAATACTCTATACATTCTACATACTTTTTACTTTGAGCTCTTAGGTATTTTCTGTGATGATCATGATAAGGATGGATATGGATACAAGGAAGGAACAAAGGAAAGAGTGAAAGTCAAAGTAGCATGTTTCACTCTTTCCTTTCTCCTCGGTCCTCAGTTTTCTCTCTTAGCTTGAACGGCGGTAGTTGCAGAGGAAGAGTGGAAAGAGCCCAACGAAAACCTAAAGTTATTTTTTCATTTTATTATTATTATTGCTTTAACAATGCGTCTACTCTGGTATTATATGGTTAGGTATATTGGTAACAAGAAGGATTTTTCTTTGTAAAATTTTCTGGGGTAATAGAACTGAAATGTTGCGGTGAAAGCGGTGCAGGAGATATCATCCTCCTAGTCGTTGCCGTCGCCGTCATTTAAAGTGCTGTTGTTGTATGTGTGTAGTATAGTATCCAGCCAGTAGTCACATTGTTTAGGTCTTTGAGAAATAGGGAAAGTTGAAGAGAGGAAACAAGAGAAAAGCTATTGTAAAACATTGTATCATCATCATTCTCATTGACAGAGTAGTATAGTAGTGCAGTGGTATCAATGGATTGTTTGAAATGCGTGTAATGATACTTGTATTGTCCCCAATTACTTGATATTACAACATAATGTAGTACATACCAGAGACGAACCAGTGAGATCCGGTTTCTTTCGTTTTGTACTTTGAAAAAGAGAAAGTCTAAGAGAAAGAGAAACTGTCGTGACATTGTGTTAAAAAGAAAGAATGAGGATTAGAAATAAAGATGGGGAATTTTTGTGGAGAGGAAAGAAATGAATACCTATTCTTGATTATATTAATGCATTTTTTAAGGAAAAAGGGAAAGTAGTAAAAGTTTTTAAGTAAAAATGAAAAGAAAAACTGGAAAAAAGACAAAAGATAAAAACATATTCTTTAGATTTTTTAGAAACGAAACTACATCGAGTTTCTTAGGTGTGTGTATCTGGCAATCTCTATTTTTGTGTTGAATTCCAGAGTGATGATAGGGATATCAGGGGAATATGAAATTGGAGAAAGTAAAAGAGAAAGCTTGAAGATGTGATTAGAGGATCATCGAGAGTTGAGCCTAAGCCGAAGCATTCACGAAAAATAGAAAAGACACATATTATATGTAGGTATCCGTAATGTCGTTAGCTTCTGAATCTGAATATAAGTGTATTACGTTTCAAGGTCTTCTTTTATTTCCCATCAGAGATATTCTTTCTTTCTCCAAAATCCAAAGAAAAAAGAGATTTCACAACTTGAATATAGCAATTCAAATGATGGCTTTGTATTCATGAAAATGGCAGTAGTATCAACGTTAGTGATGGTGATTACTTATTATTATTGTTATTATTATTTTCTCTTTCTGATAGTTTTTCTTTGAAGTAGAAAGAAAAAAGATGTTTTTCTCTACTTTCACGTAGTTTTAGAATCCCTTGTTGAATTTCTTCCCATTTACGTTAGAATTCAGTTACTTTTTCTCTACAAAAATATCATTGATTTTCACTTTTTGTGTCTTCGTCTCTGAATGTCTGTTGAAAGCGTTCCATTATTTTTTGGTGCACTGCACTTTAAGCATATTACTGTTTAGTAGCATCTGAAATGAAAAAGAAATGGGTGAATATACTTAATGTATGTACTAAGGAACGTCGATTATGTACTTTTATATTTTTTCTGCTATTGTTCGATTATGGTCTGCATTTGAGGGTTCCCTTTAGAAGGACAACTTTTTTATTTTGCGCTTTCTCTGTATTTTTAGAACAATTTCTTGAATTTTTCTGTCTAGTTTTCGGCGACGGAAAAATAGGAAGCATGTAGTCCATGCTTAAATAATTTCTACCTAACATCACTTTCACCACCACACAATTTTCTATTTTGTATGCCATTTTGCTTATTTTATTCTATTTTTTAGAAAATGAAGAAAAATAAGAAAATGGCTTATGCAGCCAGTGTAGTGGGGGCAGTGTCTTCACCAGTTGCCTCCAAAAATTTAGTAGAAGAAATATGTCAAGTTCCTTGCCTCTGCTTCACTTGTTTTTTTAGCTTGCTGGGTTCTTTGCCTACTTTTTTTGCTCAAAACTCGGCTAGCCGCCTGACTTGACTTTGGCTTATGCGTTTTTACCCGTTTTTTGTTATATTTTGTTATTATTATTATCACGGGTGGATGAATGTACACAGCGAGAAAATAGCATTATGCCTGCCTGAAACACAACAACAACAAGAAAAAAAAGTATAATGGCATGTTTCAATGTTTCTTATTGTCAATAAGCTTTTCTTGTTTTGTCTTGCTTTCCCTATTTTCATCTGGAGAAAAGCTGCAGAAAAGGGAAACAAGAGCACGTATAAATTTGTTTTGGGTTGGCGGATCTAAACAGGGATTTATGTATGAATCTCTTGAAGAAAAGAAGAGAGATGGATTTTGCTGGTGGAGAAGAAAAAGAGAAAACAATAGTTACACTTTCCCACTATTCATCACTTACAATATTTTTAGGTATGCATAAAGAAAACATGTGAAAGTAGTGCATTCCAGTGAGTATGATGGTGGAAAGAATATGCGTGTTACGTGCTACTAAGCTATGTTTTAAGCTTTTCTTTCCAATTTTCAATATCCATATACTTTCACTTTACTTTTTCTTGCTTTCACTCTTTTGCTTGAACACGTTTTCTATATTTCCAATAACCTATATGGTAAGTTAAGCATGCAATAATAATAAGTGAAGTGAAGCCAAGCAAAAATAGGCATGTCTGCTTCGCTGCCAAACTGAAAAAATAAATCCAAGAAAAGAATGAAGAATGCATACTATTTTAATAGAACATGTAGGTATGCATGAAATATGTACAAGATGCAGAAATGAAAGCAGTGGAAAAAGTGGAGTACTGGTATCGTTGTTGTCGCTTCTGTTGTTTTGTTGTTTTTTGTGATGATAAAAAGGACAAAGGATGAATGGATGACTGGTTGGTTGGTTGATTTAAAGAAAATACAGGGGAAAAGTACCGCTTGTTGTTGTTGTCTCTACGTATCTTCAGCAGGACTTAAATGTAGAGTACGAACGACACTCTCAAAAATTTTCTTTTTAACCCATTTCCACTTTCACTTAAAGTGAGATGATAGAATGAGATAGGGAAAAAGAGAGAAAAGTGAAAGTAAGCCAAGGGGACAGACGGATGATCCAACGTAAATAGATGCCTACGCAAAAACGCTTTTCTCTTACTTCCTCTCAGACATACAAGTAAAAGCAAATATATTTTGCATGATGAAAGTAAGACGAGATAGAAAATATCATTTTCATCACATTATCCACGCATTTTATTCTATATTCTCTCAGAAAAGTGCGAGCAAGGAAAATACTTTTTTCCTGTTTATTCCTCGTTTTTGCTTGCAAAAATATTTGAGTCTCAGTGAGTGGTATATATCACCATCAACCAGGATTCAGTTGAGTATGGAAGCACGCAGGGAAGACTGAATCTTTATAGTTGTCTGAAAATAGACTTGTAAGATGAGAAGGCAATTGAAAAGAAAATCTGGGGAAAATTTTTTCTCCAGACGAGACGATGAAGAAGGAAGGAAAAGACGATGAGGATGAGTAGGTATTACAAAGAAAGAGAAAGTGGGAGAAAGTGAGATGAGAAAGCGGGAGTGAGAGCCAAAAATCCATAGGCAGCTGCCATTTCTCGTTTACATACTTTTTATGCCACTTTGCTTTCTCTAAATAGATCCCTAAAATAATAATAATATCATCATCGCTGCCACCACCACCTACTCCTACACAACAACAACAAACGGCGATGATGATGATAGAGGATGAACGCTGGAGAGAGGAAGATGATGAGATGACTCTGAAGAGAGCTTTGCTTCCTTCTTGAGAGCCAAAATCCATTATGATTTATATATATCATATTACTATTATTATTATATTATATCAACGAGAATAAACATCAAAGAAGGTAGTTTTATTCCAAAAAATAAAGACAAATTTTTACTTTTTTGGCAGATGTGCCCTTCTTCTTATAGCAACTTAAAAATAATCAACAAGAAAATAGAAAGCTGTGATAAACGCATATCCAGCCTAAATAAGATTCTATTTTTAAAATGCTTTTCCAAAACTTCACAGCTGCTTTTAAAAAATTTCAATTTGGAAATCTGTACCTGACCTGCATTCTTCCATTATTGTTTAGGGGCAAACCAATGTGTTCTATATTCTCATTGCTTGTATAATACCTAGTGTATCCGTTTTAGCATCTATTTTGCAATAATAACGAGACCCCTGCGGCGTTCAAGAGTTCAAAATGTGAGTCTGACTTTAGAGTTGACCCTTTTCTGGTGTACAGGAAATGTAAATGCTGCGCATAAAAAATTTTCAATGTGCCAGTGAGTAGGGGCGTTGGTTTAACGACATGCCATACTGCCAGAGCCTCCAGAGGACTTTCACTGGCCCAAATTTCTCCGTGATGATGATGACGTAGATGACCATGATTATAATCACCGTCCTTCTCTAGTAAAACAGCTAAGAGGAATATGATTCCCCAATAAATGCAGAGTTTGAAAGAAAAACAAGGAAAAATATGTGTATAAGTTTAGTGAAAGTTTGGTAAGTCTGTAGATCTAGTAATAGTAATAATCGTAATGGCTTCACAGCTCTATCCTTGTTGCTTGGAGGAAGAGGAACCAAAGGAGGAGCAGAAGAGACACACACTTATCCTCAGAAAAATGAAGGCTTTAACGACTTGGGAGAGAGAGAAGAGCGTTGAGCGCGCCACAGCAAAAGTAGAAATAACTGTGTGAAAGGAATCTAGTCCAGAGAATGGAAATGGAAATGTTCGTAATAATCGGAGAAAGTGAGAAAGGAAAAGAGAGTAGGAAATGTTGATGCAGTTTGCAGTGTATGCTGGCAAAGAAGCGAGCAGGAGGTAGCTCCTGAAGACCAGAAAAGAAAATTAAATAACAGAGCGCTGCAAAAGTTGGAGAGAATAGGTTTATATAATCATCGGGAAATATCAAACAAGAACTGCTAGAGATATAGTTGGTACTTTCCCCAGTGGTGAAAGTGTCATCAGAAACAACATTGTAGTTACTATGTAGTAGTGTTCCCCTCATCATTGTGATAGTCGTCTGTATGTAGTCTGTGTGATGATGATCGTGATCATTATTGTGATCATCTTTGGTTAAAGCTTTTCACAGTATTTGCTATTTTTCTATTCATACCATCGTTAAACCCAGTAACACCAACTACTGCAGTTTTTGGAAAAGAGAGACGAAAGTGAAATACTTTAAAAAATAGGAGCGAAAACTGGAGAGCAGACTGGAAAAGGATGATGATGAGCATTGTTGCATTGTGGTTGTGTGGAAGAGACCCTTATATTGGATGACGATGATCATGATAGTGACGGGAAAATGACGACGATTTTGGTTTTTCTCTAGAACATTTCTACCGTGTTTTACACGACAAGTAGAAAAACGAATAAGAAAAAAGATGCTATTTTCCCAAGGCATACATACAATGTTGAAAATATGTATCTACATGGTAAAATGGCAATAAAAAAGAAACACTTTTGGAACTTTTTTCTCTTGTCTTTTTTCAGATATTTGTTCCTCTCAACGAAACCACTGCCGCGCTGCTCAGAAGAGAGACAACAACCAAATTACAAGAATCATCAACGTGATCCTGTGGGAAAAGTGAAAAAGCGAGAGAGAAAAGGAGAAAGTTGAAAAATTTCTCTTTATACCTATATAATATACTATAAGGCATATAATGTATATTAGGAATTCCTGGAGAATAACAGAAAAGAGGAGGAAGAGGAGGATGAGATGAGAACTAGAGAAGAAGGCCAAGCTACCATTAAGCATAATGGTAATGACAGGCAAACAAGTAGTGTAGCGGAGAAAGCAAAAAATAAACTCGAATATCAAGAAACACTCTGTGTGCAGTAGGGATCCTATGCAAAAATAAGGAAAACCTCTTATACTTTCACTCTTCAATATTCACCCGGTCTATAATCAACACCGCTAAAAACTGAGAACAAAAAATCTACAGAAACCCTTAATCTCAAGGAGAAGAAGAGTAAGGAACTTACTCAAGAGAAAAGAGTGAAAGTAGCAGTAAAGTGAAAGCATATCTGCGGCGTGTGTGTAGTGATTAATTACATTGCATTACACAGTGATTTGGATCCCTCTCAAGTTTTCATCAGCCACACACACAGCCTTTACACTTGATGATTATTGTGGAAGAAACAAGCTTTTGATTTCTAAGTTTCTCCGGCTTTCTCTAAGTATTCCATTCCAGTAACTGTTTAATGAGAACTGCTACTCATCATGTAAAAAAGACTTAAAAGAAGAAAAAGAAAGAAAATTTGAAGAGATCCTGTTTGTGGCCGGATGTCTTAATTTGCAGGAAAAAGAACAAGAAGAAAGCAGCAACATCAGTTTCATAACGAAGTTTACATCATCATTTGAAAAACTTTATTCTTTTCCGAGAAGGAACGTGAAATCAAGACGTTTTAAAGAAAATTTGTTATGCAATGACGCTTCTTCCTTCCTTCCTTACTTCATCTATTGGTGTTTTACACAGTAAAAAATATCTCAAAATTTGAGTTCTAGTGAAATTCGAGAAAACTTGTGTTATTAACTTTCACTCATCACCGGTATCAACTAGTCTCATTCCATCGCAGGGCAGCCTTTTTATCTCCAAATGGTTGAACGAGAATAAGAAGCAAAAATATTTAAAGCAATTTACTGTTTGTTCACCAGTGGCACAGGCACAACCCAATTATCATTGCAGCCATTATTCTGAGAAGCTACGTGTCTCAGAAAAAGTACAGTTCATTCGGTGAGATTGTGTATTTATTTGAGTGACCGATTACTTCAAACAGTGCAAAATTGTCTTCTTGGAACAGAATTCTATTTTGTTAGTTTGGGGACAACAATATAATCTTATAGAAACTTTCCATCACAAACGGGAAAGTAAAAGGTTTAAAACACACTTTCAAAGAGTAAATAATGCATAATGCATTTTCTCTACTGAGCTAATTTTCAAAGTAAAGGTATTACTTTCTTCATCAAGTGCAAATGTTTGCAAAGGCAAATAAAAACATTTTTTCGATGAATTTTCTCCTCTTGTTTTCTTTTGTCAAGAACATATGCGTGTGGACTACTTTCTTTCTACAGTTCTGAAAAGTAAGAGAACGTAACAATAAATATTTTATCATCATTTTGCCACCAACTGACCACATCTCGTATTCACTGTAGTTTTTCTTCATGTTATCTCTATTCTAGGTAATTCAAAAGTATAAAAGTAATGCACTTTCTTGTCATTGTGCAAAAAACTAAACTTCTGAAACGACTTTGATGAATCCAGAGAGACCTTTTTGGTCATTCAATAAAAAGAGGAAAGGTTGCATAAGAGCTGCTGACATAAAAAGATACTTTCATCGGTGAAAGTGCATGAAACTTAATAAAAAAGTGTAATTCTGAAGGAGTGAAATGACGTAAAAGTATGACAAGTTTTGTATAAAATAGTCTCGGTAAAGTAAACACATTTCTTTTATATGTTATTACAATCATCAAAATTATGACTGCATCGTACCATGTGACCTAGATTGATGTGGCGGAGAAAGCAAAAGGTCCATTCCGATCTTTTAACATCCTCATTCTCCATGTGGATTAGGTTTTGTCCTTTAATCTTCTCATCTGTAATAATATTAATCCTTTTTTCTGGACGGTGAAGTGAAAGTACCTAAGAGAAAAGATGAAAGAGAAAGCATACAAGAACATGCCATGAACAAATACAGAGCCTTAGTTAATTTTGCAATTTCCCCGAGAAAACATTGAACTACTTTCTCCTCCACAATGATTTCTCCTTCTAATGAAAGTAGGGAGTAGGGTCATACAAAGGAAGTGCAATAAGTGCTTTAATGTACCTACCTGCACCACTAGAAAAGTAGTCATCAAGTGGAAAAATAGAGGAAGTGAAAACTGCACAATTTTCAGAACCTAGAGAAGCGGTAGAAGGACAAAAAGATCTTTTTATATGTATTTTTAGGTTAGTTGAAAATTTTCTCCATTTCCCTGTTGGGAGAGAAAAGTAGGTGGAGCGAGACAAGGTTTAGTTTTCACAGGTTTTTAAACAAGAAAGTGAAAGTTTTTTCTTTTATAGTCAGAGTTAAAGTAAATAACAGAGAAAGGCCAGACCACACACACATACGAACAAATAAAGCGGGGCTGCATGCTCCATAAAAAATTGGTTTAAGTGAAAGTCGACCGCCGTTTGAAAAAAAATAACATCATGAAAGCAGGATAGCAGTTCGCTTTACGTAGGTTTTATTCCTTTCTTCCCTGTTCTCCCAAGGAATTTAAAATAAACGATAGCAGTGATACCAACACCAGCACTGGTAGTAGTAGTGGTTGCAAAGTAAAAAAGTGACACAACTGATTGTGAGTCATATTTATAGCCTTGGTTTTTCCCTTCGGCTACTACCCAGTCCGTGAAGCTCATCTTCTTCTGGAGAAAGTAAAATACACATAAGGAGAAAGTTTAGAGTTTGTGTGTGTATAAAGAAAAAGAAAAAATATACACCACCAACACAGTCACTTTTTTCGTCCTCACTTTATTACTTTCTTCAATCTTTTGTGCTTGGAGAAAGTAGGAAGAAGCAAGAGTTGAAAAAAATTCAAGACTGAAGCAGAAGAAGCGCAACCAGAAAAAGAAGAATAATGAGAGCATCATCGTGTTATTACTACTATTTTCCTACGTGGACCTTCTTCCTTATTTTTGCAATCCCTATCTCATACTGTGGCTATGAGCCGGACGACCACCACAGCACAAATGGTGGTGGCACCGGTGGAGGAGGAAGTAGTACAGGTAAGTATAATAATAGTAATAAGTATATATATTATGTATCTTGTTCATTTTAAGCATTCTTTTTTAGAGCTCATCATAGATGGAGGAAAGTAATTTACTTTCACTCTTTGCATATACGCTACTGACAAAAGCATATTATTTATAGGTTGTACTTAAAGAAACTAATAATTTCTGTGATGAAGAAGTGTTCTGCATTGTCTAAGAGGCCTGCTTATGAAATATGTGAGCAGTTTTTTTTGGCGGACTCCGCCTTTTAAAAAATTACAATTTGGATAATCAATCTATCTTGGCGAAAGCATGACTATGGCTGTGTAGCCAGATAATCTATAATATTAATGTATGCTTGTGTGTGCGTTTACGGTTGGTATGACTGCCTACAAGACTGCCAACAAGAAAAAAGTCTAGGTAAAAAAACGTTGCAGTATAAGTTTTCCCTGATGGGATATTAGTTAAGTAGGTAGCTGGGAAATGAAAATGAAGAAAAGGAGTCTTGTAGGTATGCTTGAGTGAAAGAAGGAGAAAGGAGCTGGAGCAACACAAAAGGAAAGTAATAAAGTATGGTGTCGTTCCTTGCCACTACCACAAGTCAAGCCGCAAACACAAATCCTTAAAGAATGCAGAAAACCTGGGTGCATGAATGGAAGCAGAGAAAACATATTTAAGCGGTATATCAGCTTACTTTCTCTGACTTTCTTTAGTGGATTGGATGAGTCCATTCTGGTAACAAAAACCTTTAAGCCACCGTAGAATATTATGTCTTATGTAATAACTTCCAAGTAGATATCAGCTTAAGCTTAAAAAAAGTAACATGAAACCTTAGTGCAGATATTAAGTTATGATGAGGACAATGTTCTCTTAATCATCTTCATCATCATTATAAAAAAAGATAGTCTTCTTGTAAAAGGCGTGTTTTCTGAACCTAGGCTCGTCGAATTATCCGCAGTTGCATTCATGTACTTATATTGACTAAGCTTGTGTAATTTAGATTATTTGAGTGCGTGGGTGGATGTCATCCGTCAGATAATAAAAATAAAAAGTATTAAATAAATGGGAGAGGAAATTGAAAGGGAATTTTCTCATGTATTCTTACAGCTTCTGACAAATAGTTTACATGCCTATATAAAAAACCAAAAAAGAAAGAAAAATATCAACAAAGTCAAGAGAAAAGAGAACCTGCCTGATCTTTTGTCTTTTTTGTTTATGGTGTGGTAGCATATACACTCCAGCAACTACTATGACTTTCCTCCTTTAAAAAAATGAAAGGGTGAATGCACTCATGGAAGCGTGCAGAGAAGTGAATAATAAAATGAAATAAAAGGGATCTCTTTACTTGTGAAACATGAAAGAGAAAGAGAGACAGACAAAGAGAGAAAGTGACAACAAAGGGTTGAGTGCTTAGTTTTGTTTTTTGCTTTTCTGCTGCTCTTCTGATGTCCTTTTTTTCTTGGGATTTTTAAATGATGACGGTAGCAGTTTTTCCCGCAAAAATAGTGAAGAACAAGGGAATAATGGAGAAGAGCAGTAATAAAATAATAAAATAATAAAATAATAAATAGTCAGGAAAAGGGAGCATGTAATGCAATAACAGTTAGCAGTTTTCTTGCGATATGTAACAGCTACATTTTGTTTTAATATAATTTTTTATTTACTTGAAAACTCCTCTGACGCAAATAATAAAGTCGAGTGAAAGTGGGCTTTCTTATTTGCTTTCTCCAACATACTTCTCTAGAGAGCAGTTTTAAGTTTCTTTCATAGATAATGTCAGTTTTGTGCATCTCTCATGTCATATTACTTGGTAATATCAAGTCAAATTTATTCTGTGTGTGGTAATGTTTACTTTTTTCGTTGAAAATAAAGATGTCCCTTTGAAATTATGCATGATAGGCGTAGATTGTAGGCGTATAAAATGAAAGAAAATGAAATCAATTCTTGCATTACAAAGACAGTATGTCATTAAAATATAATGGTGTTATGATTATTGCTTCTACGAAACTTTGTTATTAGAAATCTGCATTTGATGTTATATGATTTTTATGGAAATATAAAGTGACTTTCTTCAAAAATACTTAATTAAAAGTAGAATTCCACTAATGTACCACTCTAAAGCGAATACTTGGAATAGTTGAAATTCATTCTTGTGACACGTGATTTGCATGATAAACACTGTATCTATTCGAATCTATCATAATTTCCTATAAATATTGAAAACATCAATTTATTGTGCGTCTAGCATTCGAACTTATACTACCTGACTAATGTATTTTTCCCGCTTTCAGGTTTTTGATCATGTTGTTAATAATGTAGCTAATATTAACTTAATATGCTGTTATGAAATTCAATTAGGCAAGTAAAACATCGCAACAAAATCTTTTCCCCAAACATCATAACAAAGTATTATGTTTATTTTGTACAGTTCTATAGGCATAATATTTAACAAGTATTTCCTTCGAGTAAATTGATAAAATTTGAAAACCGATAAAATGACATGGTTTTGCAAAAAGTCAATCAAGGTTATCATAACTGGGAATCCTTGTCGTCGTCGTTTATCTTTTGATAAATACATACCTACATAATAAATTGAAATTGAAATCCACGTTTTGAAGGAAAATTTAAACTCGTGGATTTACACAAAAAAATATTGCGTTTTAAAAATGTATTGATAGAAAATAATTATGAAACAGGCATATATGCTACTAAATATAAGTACAAAAGTAGGTAGTATGTGGGCTATAATTTTTAAGTTGGTTTTATAATAATGCTGTCAATAAAACTATGAAAAATATTGTTACCTGAGCACGGTCGACCTAAAAAATTCAATGCTTGTTGGATAGAATTTTAAATACTTTATTGATATAATATTTAATGTAATGATAAGTTAAGGTGGGTAACACAATATGAGTACATGTGGCCTAGAAAGTAAGTACTATATTTTCGTGCTAAAAATAGCTGCCTTATTGTCATCACCATTTATCATTTTTGTGGGGTACTTCACTTTACTGGCGACGTTGATTCAAATAACACTCTTATAACCATGTCTGCCCAGTAATTCTGTTTATTATGAAATTATTGACATTTTTAACTACGTTTCAGAGGAACTAAAATAATAGTTTCAGATTATTATGATGGAATGAAATTGGGGCAATGTCAGTATTCAAGTTTATAATCAAGATATTATCGGAATGTGATAAATAAGAGAGTACAGCACAATAACTCATGTGAACGATGTTTTCCTTTTGTACTTATTAAATCTGTCCTATCATTATTTATCATTACAGACAGTAAACAAAGTAATTCAAAAAGTCAAAGAGTTAGCCTTGAAAAACAAGTACAAAGTCTTGTAAACGATACGGCTATTTCTTTATTGTGATGTGATTAACATCTAACAACCTATATTTGTACTTTTTAATATTTTGTGTTCCTTATAATTTCAATAATCAACAACTGTATATAACCGTCTGTATACAGAAGACTTAGGAAATAATAATAAACCGATGACAATGGGGAAACCTTCAAACTCCAAATAAACATGCAAATATATCGTTATTGTCTATGACTATTGCCAAAGTTTTAGTTTTGCAAAATAATATCCCCCTTCTCTTTCTAAACGGTTTTCAGAGAATCAGAGAAAAAAGACATTCCGAAATCCGCATAATTGGCTAAAACATTATTCTAATGGGATCTTTGCAACTTACTTATTTTCATGTTCAACGACCCGTTTTTTGCAGCCTTAAACATGCGTTCATTTATTATTTTGCAAAAATCGATAAGCTTTTGGAAAGGCGATGCTTACGAAACCAATATTGAATATTGCAATAATTATTTAATATTCTACAAGAGTTTTTGCCCATATTTTCCTGTTGTTGCTGATGATGGTGCGTTGGGACTTTGGGACTTCGGAGTTGGGTGCTGCTTTATTATATTCACTGCTGGTGCTAGTGAGCATGTAGATTGGCGTGGCAGGCAGCTAAATAAAAAATATGCAGCGGTTACTAATTCTCTTTACGCAAGTTACAGTATCTGCTATTGCATATAGAAATAGGGCCATCAAAGTTTTCCGACAAGCTGGCTCCATTACATATTTTTTATTGTTAGGATGTACAAGTTTGAGTTTTTGGCTGCTTACATAAAGCAAATATGAAGACATTAAAAATGTAAAGTACTATATAACCTGCCTTATGATTATTATGAAATTGGATACGAAATGTGTAACAAAAATATATAGTCCGATGTTTAAATTCAAATTTATTAAATTAAAGTTTCTTGATTTTGCAATTGCCACATTGGAAACTTGATTAAAAATTTACTGACAAGACATGTCAGTAAAGAAAGTGGCAAAAATAAATTTATTTCACGTAGTTTCAACATATTTACGAACTAGTTACTTGTAAGCTTTATTAGTTCTAATTTAAATAACCTGCCGCGTAAACTCCGTAATTCATATTATTTGATTCATGTAGAGAAAAACAAGTTTTCAGTGTACGTCTAGTGAAGAATACACGACACGTGCACAGCTTGCTAAAAACATTAAATAATTCGCATGGAAAACCCCTCAAACCGCCACTCAAAAATGCCAAACGGCTAGAGTAATGATGAACGATTGGATTAAATTGCATTCATGGATTGATTAAAAACATCAAATACATTGGCCGACAGCTTTTTAACGCAGTTGGTGATTGCAATTACGTATAAAAATAATAATCAGGCAATTATTATAATAAACACTAGGATAAATAACTGCCATTCCTGCTTAATTTGATAAACGATCTAGTTAATTATGTCGATATTAAATAATAATATAGATAATAATTTAATAATATCATTAGATAATGAAGTCCTTGTGGATAAGAGATAAATATGTCCATTGACCAATGACATTTTCAAGAAGAATAGCATGTAAGAAAGCAAGAAATTTCGCACTCAGCATTGTAAAATAATCAGAGAGATAATGACAGCGACAGTGCAAAAGTACATTGTAATGTAATTTCTTTCTCTGAGGTTATGCTTCATAATATTTATGTACAGAAAGCATGCATGTATCGCTTTACAAGAAATATTTCCTATTAACTCCTACACGTCTTCTATGCCTACACCGATCGGATTTGCATACAGTTCGCTATTTAAACGTTTAGCACCTTTCTAATTTTTAGGGGTCTTTCTTTAGTCCTTCAGTCTTTCGTGTAACTGCATTGAGAATTTCCGAATAAAGTACAGGAATAAAAATACAAAGTACAACAAAAGTAGTCGTGTACAAAAACAACGTGTTTGTGTTGTAGCGTGTCGTTGGCTTCCTTTCTTGCAGTGTTTTTAAGCAACCTGACGGGCTCGGAAAAGGATTATGTATGCAAATGCACGACTTGCTGGTATTTGTGTTGTGGGGAGTATAGGGACGGACATTTTCAAATAGACCGTGTTGAAGGAACAGCTAATAAAATGAGAATTAAATTGGGAAAAATTCTTGTGGAATACTTGCTTTTTTTCAAATGGCAAAAGAAAATTTAATAAAAGACTATACATAATATATGGAATAGTGTTATTGTTTTATGATCGAAATGATATGTTTGTTGAGAAACCAGCCAAAAATTTCGAAGACCTTTCAAAGGAGAAGGTCGACTACGTTGCTGTTTGGTTTTAAATAAATCATCATTCATTTGAAGGCTGTTTCTTATACATGTTTCTGCACTCCAGCAAGCAGTTGCATAAAAGAATAGCCCAGTTTCAGCACAGGGTAATCTAACCGGGAAGTAAGTGACTGAACTGTGTGGTCAGAAGGGATTGGCGATTACAATCATTGATCAACTCATGGTCATCAACACAAGATGCCTGTGTCCGTGTAACAGCCAAATCCCAAATCACATTGTCGTCAATATTTTATTATGGTAATTTTACATACGATATTGGTCAGCTACCTTCTGCTTATTGCTTTTCGTATCAAACGTTTTTTATTATTTTCTTGTAAGAAATACCATTTCTTCCAGCTGTTGTTTTTGACGCGCTACTACTTCTAATATAAACGATCCCATGACATATGGCGTGACACAAAATGCAATCGCATGGACTGCTGCAGTATTATTGGTGGCCTACAATCAACCAACAAAAATATATTTTCCCAATCATTTTGACACGACATACTCTTGAATCACACGTGATATTATATACTAGCATTGGTTTGGTCATAAATAAATACCTTACACCTTTATATTTATTTATCACAGATTTAAATTACTATCATAAGCGCTAGTATAAATGGTCAATACCTCTTTAACACACTTACCACCTGATGTACTTGTTTGTATATCTCTTACAAAAGCCCTTTCCCAGCACCCAGCATAATATGCTCCCTTCGGCAAAATAGTCAAATACATAATAATTATTTATGACGCTACGCTACCTAAAATAAATACCAAAATTGGGAAGATAAGATGATGGTGGTCGTTCCCAAACAAGAGTGAAAATTGCCCCAAAATTCTACTAAAAATACACAGTAAATGATGTAGTAGTGTTCAAGCATTGCATTAATAAAATATTATAAATATATCGCTTCCTTCTCACTTTTGACCAGTAGTAGACGAGAAAACGTATACAGACAGAAACACAAGCACGCTATAATATACACACGCTGCTAAAGATTTTATGCGGGAAAATTCCGAGTCTCATCAATTATCAGTAATGGTCAATTGGTAGGTATCTAATACCAATATGCACATTCGCCAAACACCAAAACATCACCGCCATCATCGTCGTTGTCGTTGTATATATTTTATATATTTGACCACCGATTCACTATTTCTATTTCGTATAAAATGAAACGCTTTATATCTAATCCTTTCTCTCTCTTTACAACAGAGCATTACATATTAAAAGAAGCAGATGGGAGTTCCTTCTACTCCATTATTTCTGCAGGGAATTAAGTATACCTATTTGCCATGCTGTTCCTTACCGCTGTTGAGTTAATGTTGCTGTTTACTAGTTTCTTCGTTCACGCTCACTCTTTCGTCGTCGTTCTCGTCGTCATTTTGGCTAGCCCTTTTATCACCTTCATCAGTCACACACTCTCGCTTTCCTTCCTCGTTTTTTATCCTCGTGTACATAAAAACCCATTAGCAAACTCACACGATAGTCACACGCTCTAAACTAATGTTTAAGATAGAGCAAAAGACAGTAACCTAGTATTTTCAATAGAGAGTAAAGACAAAAAAAAGAATATGTGGAGAATATTTATTGAATATAGAGTCCAATTCAACTTAGGTGTCACACTTTCAGTTATTTTATTATCATTTAGTCTATACGATATGGCTGTAAGCTTTTCACCCAGATAGTGCATTGTCTCCTTTATTTGTTCCTATAAAAGTATTATACTTAGTTTCATTATTATTATTTTCTCTTTCCGCTTAATAGTGAAATAGGGGGAAAGTAAACGGATGGAAATTGGCTCTTGGGCCAAAAGAGAAAGTAGCAAATATTTTGGTAGGTACTGCTACTTACTTTTACCAAAAAAGAATATTTACCTACTTATTTGTCAATACATTTTATTTTCTTTCACACGAGAGCTTACACTTGCATTGAGAGAAATAAAGAGAAAGTGAGAAGCAGTCAACGTATTTCAATAAAATAAATAGACCTCATCGCCCATAAGCACTTGAGCCTTTTGCCTTGGCTTTGGCACTCTCTTTTTTCATGCTTTCTCTTGCTTTCTTCTTTCCTCTCATTCTTACTTACTTTCTCTATTTCCCCGTTTTTATTGTATAGTTATCGTTATTGAGGCAGTAATTCCAATGGGAAAAATATTTAGCTAATATATTTTCACTTCTTCTCTTTTCCTCTTTCAGTCTTCTTTTCTACTTCATCAGCATCCTGTTTGCTTCTAAACACAAGGAGAAAATAAGCTTATGATGGCACTAGCACCGCTTTCTCTAGAGGAAAAATTGAGAATATTATTGTATTTTAGATTCTTTCTTCTTCTGGTAGCAGCAGTTCTGATGTTTTTATGTAATCCGTTCCACACGTGTGTTTGTATCTCTCCATGTATTTATGACTGTTATTACAAACACTTACACGAAAGCAATTGTAAAAAATAATGGAAAAAGTACGTCGTAGATAGGTAGTAAATGTGCAACAATCTTTGGAGAAGAAGATGGAGAAAAAGATATAAAAACGGTTCTGATGAAGTATAGTTGCCGCATGGCTTCTTCTCGTTTTGATATTGATGTTTTCTGTAAAGATGAAAAAACCAATGAAATCAGTGAAAATAACTGACAATAACGGTAATTCCAGTAGTATAGCTGTAATGATTCTAACGATAACGACACAACGGTAAGGATCGCATCATCAAAAAATAAAAAGTTGAATGTTCTTGAATCGAACGATAAGGAATAAAAGGAGGAAGAAAATCTCAAATGATGATGGTCATTCTCTGATGGTAATGGCAAGAATAAGTAAAAAAGAAGCAAAGCCAGCATAGATTTTTTATTATAGCTGGGTATGTAGTGATGGGATTGGTCCATTGGGAAAGCTAAAGTCTCCCGTCGTCAGCCACTATCACCACCTTCTGGTCCTCTGGTTTTTTGCCAGTGCCAGCGATGCTGACCGGCGGCTAGTTTTCTATATTTTTTATGTAGTCTTGGTGTGTACAATGTGTAATATAGACAGAGAATTGGATAACATCCCGAGGCAAATATAAGAAATGCAATCAACCCATCAACTGATTTTTTTATTTTTCCTTGAATTGAATGAGATATAAGTAGATATATATATCAGTAGTCAGTAGACATAGTAGTTGAAGATTTTAAAACTGAATGAAGGTTTCAGAATATTTTTGCTGGATAGTTTGGTGCATAAATGCTGTATTAATCAAGAAAGATAATCGAAACCATTCTGAAACCTCTGCCGTTAAATTGGTCCTTCCTTAGTTTTCTAGCTAGCTGTGTTTGCATATACAGTAGGCAGACTCTGTAATAATAGCAGCAGCACATTTTCGTTTTTTTTTGCAGATTTCCAAGAAGCAAAAAGTCTCATTCTCAGATGTGTGTGGTGTGTGGTGAAGCCCATTATTTGTGAGCTTTCGAGCTTAGCTTTGAAAAAACAGCAACTTGAGCAAGCAAGAAAATGTAAAAATGTAGAGATAAATTTTTATCCTCAAAGGGAAGAAGAAGAAAGAAAAAAGGAGATTTATATTCGATAGTCTATTACAGCATTATATTTTTTGCGTATGTGAATATACATTTAAGCTAAAATACTTCAATAATGTTGAGACTGAGCCATTTTTATACGGGAACGGATGTAATGTTTGACATGGTAAAAACAGCATTTCCTTTTATGTAGAAAGCCAGCAGTTCAACTAATGCACGTCTTATATTTTATAAACGTCTCATGTAATTTCTGTTTGATCCCGTATATAAAATATAATAATATGCATAATGTTTTCAAAAAAGGAGAAAGTGGAAAGAAAGAAAAAGAAGGAAGAAGGAGGAAAGACCTCGACCCACACGAGCACATTTCATTTGATTTTCTTCTTGACTTGACTTGCTTCTCTGCTCATATGCATTTTTTTTTCCTTTCTGGTTTTTTGTTCTGATTTTTTGCAGCAAGGCAGAAAATGGTATAAATCTACTTGCATTGCATAACGATCTAGATAACTAAATTGTAATATTTTTTATATAAACCATGTATTTATTAATATTTAGCTAGTTAGTGGCAAGATCTTGGTGGATTAGAAGGGATTGTATTTTGGACAACCTTGCTTAATATGCTTTTGATGTATGTCAGGATTTGGATCAGGCTAAACTTGTATCAAATGTACCTATTAATCCATTGGCTGCCATAATTTTAGCCTTGGGGTCGGTGTCTGAAGCTTAAACATAAATATTTTTCAGCAAAACCCTACATTGTGTTTTTGTTCATATTTGAGGGAGTAGTATCAAAGCATGCATAAAGTTTACAGGCTAAAGAAATTAAAGTATGAGAAGTAGAATAGGAATTAAATACTTTCACGTTAATTTTCGTTCATTCATAATAATAATATGGTTTTCAAACTACCAAATATTAAGTGTAAGTACATTACCTAATAAGTTCGCTCGAGTAGGCAAAAAGAAAACAGATAAAGGGTTTCTTTGTGTATCCATGTGTGGCTGGTCCTCGGAGTTCTGGCTCGACCACAATGTAAAATGGACTAAACGCGGTTATTAGTTACCACCTATTACATACAGTTGGCGTAATCACCCCCGTTATTATTATTACAGTGATTATCAGATTGATTCGTCGTCGTTGTACGTACTGCACTGTTGCCCTGCACATTGTTATGAACTTTTGGGTTAGATAATTTATATGTTATCCAAAAGCATTCCCACTATTTCCCACTCAACTGAAGCCATTATATATATAGTATAATTTCTTACAATGCATTACCTAAATTATACGTTTATATGAGCATTTAGTATATGGCTTTAATGGAGGAGGTTTAATGAATTGGGAGAACAGAACAAAAAATCCTAAAAAAGTATATTCCATCCCCAGCCCCAGTTAATTTTCCATTATTATTTCATTTCCATTTGAGAAAAATCGAAACAAAGGAATGTTACTGTTGAGCGTCCTCGTCTTTGGTGTCGTGTTGCATTGCATAACAAGTTGTATTGTTTTAAATATATGTTTTCTCTTATTTCATGGCCTGTCTGCTAAAGAAATTGGTGACTGTGTGCTGGGTGAAGAAGGAGGTGGTAATTATAAAGTAATATATTCATTTTAATTATTAGTTTCCACGTGTTGGTGCGTTGTTGTGATATGCTTTCTAGAGCAGAAGTGAACAACGTGTCGTGAAACACAGGAGCAACAACGTTTGTATCACCATTAAAAATATTCATATTGCATGTCATATCGTTACGATTATGATGGTGATGGGCCACCAGAAAAGGAAAATTTAATGGAACGAAAATTGAGAAAGAAGAAAATATGACCAGAAAAAAATAAATTAAAAAATCCTATCGTGTATAAACTGTGAGCGCCGTTTGCTGATCATGCAAGTATGTATGTGGCAGCTTTTGTCCGATTGTCCATATGTCGTATTACTTACTTTGTTGAAATTCATTCAACTCGTATATTGGTTGCTACACATGTAACCACATCGTTCAGAGTTCGACCTTCTTTTTCTTCCTGTCTGTGTAGATGGCCGTCGGCAGAAAATGAATGACAGGTGAAAAATATATGGTGGTGGTGGTTAGGTACGTGAGCTTTAAAAAAACAGTATTATGGATTGTGGTGGTAGATGGTCGATATAATGTTTTAATAAATGTTATTCATTGGAAAGCCGAATGGGATTGTTGTGTGTAAGCATTTTTAATTCAGTGTTTTTCTTTGGATTTTAAAAATCGCTTTCAACTTGCTAAGGAGTACTGTGTTTGATGATGGCAATAGCTTTTTGCGCACTAGAAACTCAATTGACCAGAAATCTAAGTATTGTATGAAGTATATACATAGAATAGTGCAAATTACTGAAAACGGAATTTTTCCAAAATCCGAAAAATGACGTATAAAATATATATTTGAACATTGATTCTAGCAATTAAAGTCTGTGTTAAAGGCACAGCTACGGAAAGTACTTTAGACATTGGTCGCATACACCTAATAACATATGTTTCAACTTCGCATTCCATAAATTTACCATTTTCAAGTAGCAGTCAGTCCATAATTTTTGTATTTAACTCCTAATAGACAAACTTATGATACTTTACAGTTCAAAAAGCTTTAATTTTTTCATCTATTTTTTATCACTGGCTTTGTAAAATTTTAATTATTCACTTGTTTCCTTATTTCATTCCTTCTTATTGTCAAAACATTTTCTTGTCAGTTCATCTTACTTAAAAGCAATAAACTGTTAAGGTGAAAGTGCATTATTTTTATAATAACCAGATTGGGCAAACTGTCATTCAACGTATTTTTAAAGTGTCCAAATATGAAAGAGGTGTTTATCACTTGCTCACAAAAGCATGTCCAGGCATAATAATAATTTCAGTAAGAGCTTAATTTTACTCGACCTCTACCATTTCCCCTTGCCATAGCTGACAATATAATTTCATTGAGAAAAGTTTAACCTTCGTTTGGAAAACATTTTCAAGGTAAATTTTATTGCTCATCAAATAACAGTTTTGGGTGGTGGCATGATGATATGCAAAACTTTAAAAGGTAAATAAATAGGACTTATTATCACCCATTAAACATAACTATAACCATTAGAATAATGACACTATTATGAAGATAATCATTTTTATTACCATTCAAAACCTACACATTGTACTTTAAGTAGTAAGTATGCGGTTTCGACATTTTAAGAAAAGGTGGGGTTCGTTTTGGTAGTATTGGATTAAATATTTTTTTTTACTTAAGATTGAGTCAAGTTAGTTTTGATATGAAAAAAGTAAATAGAAAAAAATACGAGAGACAAATCTTCATTCTTTTTACCATTTCATCATAAAAACGTGTAGTTAGGTACTAAAATAAGCAATATTACCATAAAAGCAACTAAACCCGACCACAAAGTAAAAGTGAAAGATAGAGTAGGCGAGTAAAAGCAAAACTGGAAAAGCACTTTGTAAATATGTTTGTACTACACTGACTCTTATTGAGGTGGGAAAAAAGAATAATATAGTAATCGCAATAATAGGTAATAACAGTCATCATAATCATTTATTTGCTGCTGTAACGATGATATAAAGAGAGCGAAAATATATATAAAGAATTCCCTTTTTGTAGATTTGGAGGCGGCAGTGTAAAATGCTTTTGTTAACTTTTTCGCTGGTGTTGTTAAAAAAGTCAGAAAAATGAATGGCATCATGAAGAAGAATACAACGGAGAAGAAAGAGGACGACGAAGGAGACAGGAGAATAGAATGGAAGGATTATAGGTTGTCGAGGTAGAGGTATGCATAACGGAACACTTGGGAGCAATATATTCTCTGACAGGGAGCATGAGAGAAAGAGAAGCAGAATTTTTTGCATAAAAAGTGTCTATGGAAGTAGGAACCACACCTAAAAGAAATAATGATATGATTGTTGTTGGGAAAAGAGTTGTTGGCGAATTGCAAAGTTTGTCTGTCAATTTGACTTAGGTTTGAGTTTAAAGTCGTTAACAATTTATTTGCTAATTTTATGTTTAAGTGGTTATCTAGCAAGTATTTACTTTGTATGCATGATTGCTACACATGCATCATATTCATCAATTCATCCTAAATGTTGAATGTCACTTTTTTTTGCTAAAGTTGTTTTCGCAACTTGAGTATAGAACAGATTGACTAGGATAATAATTTATTATTTACTTACTTTTTATACTATTCTACAACGACAACTAACGATACAGTTTATATTTTACCACTCACACAAACCATTTTACAAATTCACTAAAAAGACTGCTTTATCACACACATGTGCTATGACTCTTGCGAGTATACTAGATTGTGAGTGCGTGGGAAGATATCATAGACTTTAACTCATTCATATTTCATATTATTATGGTCCTATTGTACATGTCATGTTATTATGGTGCATTATCCAGGCATAAAATATGAAAAAGTAGAAATTATTATTCATTTCCTGCACACATTTCCCTTCATTTTGAATGAAACGAATGTATGGAGTAATGCACATATAAAAGGATAATAAAAGGTTTTATGGCGTTTGATGGTTGGCGATATGGTTGGTGGCGCTGGCAAAGACTTTTTTTGCTGGAGCCTGTAGTACCTGTCACTTCATATCACACATCAAGGTCACCTCCACAATAATAATAATAATAATATTCTCACTTCTTCTTCCTCTTCTTCTTTGATGTTAGCACAGAAGAAAAAATAATTCTCAACCCAAAAAAGTTTTAGAAAGAAAAACAACCCGTTTTTCAGAGCATATGGTGGTGTACTTGCTTCAAGACTCAAGACAAGAAAAAGACGAACAAACCAAGCTTTGTGAGAACACACCCATTCAACATACTTTCGATTTCCTGTCGCGATAAAATTTTGATAAATCGCCTGCGTGTATTTCTGCGGAAATATCCAAGTTTTGCAGGGAAAAATATATATAACAACTAGTGTAAGACAGAGTGAAAATGCTTCTGGTGGTGTAGTGTGTAGTGTACACCTTCTATATATGTAAATCCTTTTATTGTTCCCTTCTCCACATGTTATTCTTTCTCTTCGCTCAAGTTGAAGCAAGTATATCTAGCGGAGAAAATCTCAAGGCAATAATAATAATCCGCAGTTGAACGGAACGAAGCTGCTACATGCTCCTTCTTCCTCCAGCAAGCTCAAACTCGAGTCGGGGAAAAAATTGTGAAGCAACTTTTTGGACAAATTGCTCTTGCTCTTTTTAGCCTCGCTATATTTTCTTTTCTTTTTCTTCTTCTCCAAGAAAAATAGCACTACTTGCATGCCTTCTTCCCTCCGCAAAGTCCTTGTATCTCCGTCACACATGAAATGCCAGGTATTAACCCGAGTTAACATTGCGTACTTGTTATGAACCCAGGGTATGTTTCTTCAAATTTTGCAGGGTTTTGGTCTAAATTAGTATTTGAAAAAATTAAAAATATCTTTGATTATATTGATAGAAATAGATTCATTTCACCATCACATAATAAGAACTTCATCTAATAAAATTTGTAAAATATGCAATTTAAAAGATTTTCTAAATCAAAATATCTAATTGTAATTTTCTTAGTGTTATTGTTTAATACATTACATGTTTGCACCCTGATGTAAATGGTCTTTTTGTAAACGAAGAAAGCACAGAGAAAAAATACTCCTGCTGTTAACTTCCATAATGCCGGAAAAAACTGTTCCACTGTAAATCGTCTAAGCTCAGACAAGGGACTTGAGAGAAGAGAATGAGCTTCGCATGCAGCGCTTCGCTTTTTCTGTTTTCATTAAAATTTAGAAGCAAAAATGTTTTGTTATTATATGAAAAAGAGAAGCCAAATTTTTCTCTGAAGATATTAGTTTCTTTGTCGATACTTCTTTTTTTTTGAAAGTTTGGTCTGAAGAGAAAACGTTAAAATAAAAAAGAAATAAAGAAAGAAAATAGACAAAGTTGTGTTGCCTCTTTGTAGGACTGCTCTACTTTTAGAGTATACAAAAGTGTACAACCCCATGTACATAATATATGTAAACGAGAAATAATAAGTATTTCTTTAGAAAAATAAATAAAATTTGAAAGAAAAATATAAGGATATTTTGTAATGTTGTGTACTTGGTTGATGCGGAGGACTAGAGGAGGATTTTTAACAAAGTGGATATCATGTTTTGTAATGGCTTTGCTTTTTCGTTATTTCTTCTGACTTTTTTACGTCTTTCTTTCATAAACTGACTTATTGGTTTTTACTTAAGTGTTATTGTATTGTTGCAAAGAAGAGTAAAAAACGACGATTTTGTAGTTGGCTTCTGCTTTGGAGTACTTAGCTCTAAGTTTGTAATGTATAATCTAATCTTGTTTTATGACAGGAAAAATAATAAAAAATTTGAACAAGTATTTTTAGATTCAGTCCAGGCTTAGTAAGAAAGAAATAAAGAAATAGAGAAACGAAGCAATAAAAGTTGGACTTGTTACTGATATTCAATAGAATTGAAAGAAAAGAGAAATATCAATAAATAAAAATATAGAAAACAAGCATTGCGGTTTTTATACAATCTAATTATATGTAAGGTGGAAGGAAACCACACAAGTTACAACCATATCGTAGATGTTTACGTAAACTAATCAGAAAGAGAATTTGCAGTTTCTGCGACTCCTTCAATTCTTTAAACGTCAACACAAAATGTCAAAATACCTTTGGCTTTCGGTCTTGATAAAAAAGTACAATCACAATAGATCAGATCATAATATCATTATCATCACTCATGCTAAATAAAATGCAATGTTCTACCTCAAGCATGTTGTGCATGTTCTTCTGAACAGCTAAAGTACTTTTAAAGATAAACAGTGCCAATTTGCAAGGAAGATAATTTTGTGTGTGTGTCATGATTAAGAAGAAATGGAATGCTCGGAATGGGAATAGAGAAAGAAATAAAAGCCAGTACACTACAGAGAAATAACAGCAGCAATGCTATTTATACCAATTGAAAGAAAAGATAAATTGGTAGTTAGAGAGGCAGTTAGAGAAACAGAGGGAGAAAGGATTGAGGGAATTTTATAAACACAACTTGGTAGGCTCATAAGTTTATATATTTATTTCTCTCTCGTAGCTCATGATAAAAGCAAGTAAATGGGAAACACACTCTCATACGTGAAATCAGAGAGATATGAGATTACATTTTTGGTATGTCGTTCCCAGAGTGCCAGAGTCCTCTCTCTAAAATGACTTTATGTTGCTCCTGTTGTTTCCTCGTGGTCGTTGTCGTTCTGGTTGTGTTGATGATGATGAAATAGCTTCGTGAAACGTGAAATAACTCAGAGTCTAGTCACTGCGATAGCTTTAGAGCTCTAGATATTGTTATTATACGCACTGTGCGAGCAGGAGAAGAGAGAGAGAGAGCAAAGTCATTTCCCTGGCTTCCTGGCGCTGACATTAATTTACATGAATTGGCATCACACTACGTTCTATACTCACAAAATTCACAGGTCCTCTCTGTTTGCAACATGTGGAATTTTGGAGTATGTGGCTGCTAGAGCTCTCTGTTTACCGGAGATTTTTCCCTGAGTTTCCTTGCTTGCTTAGGTATAAACCCGTTTTCCGTTCCACAAATTGGCTGTAGACTAGACCAGCGTCGATGCGACATGATCATGACATGAAAACTATAGACAAAGTTTGAAAAAAATTGCGTTTATATAATGTAGAGATTCCAGAATGATTTTCAAGTCGTAAGTCGGTCGTTATCTCCAGAGACGTTTGTGTGAGCAAATAACTGGAACCTAAAAAATATTCTGAAACATTCATCTAAAAACTTGATGAATGTATCCAAGATTATCTTGATAATATATCCTCAAAAAAATTATTCCACGAGAGAGACCTGTGAAGCATCGTCGTCGTGATTCCGATGATGTGATGATTCATTGGATTTCCTCTCGTTAAATTAACGACGGCTTCTCCCGCTGTTGCAGACATCTCAAAATCAGAAAATCTCTGTTTGCTGTTTCATAGGTAAACATATCAATAAAGCAAACGTATATAGTCCACCATAAGTTATATAAGGAGGAAATAAGGGTGTTAACTTTCGCCCGTTGTGTGTCACCCTATTTCCTCCTGTTATCCTAAGTGAAAATCTGGACTCCATGTGCTGCAATCATCATCGCCATCAAAACCATGAGCGTCGCAGTTCTCAACATCATCATCATTCTCTCGCGCTGGCTTCACTTGATTCTCTCAATAATTTGTGAAAATTGTTTCTGTCAACATTTGCACTAGCAAAAATAAAAATCTGTTCATTTCATTCTATTTCCACTTCTTTTCCAATGTCCAAATTTACTTCATTGATCTTGCCTAGATGATGATATAACCCAGTTTATTTATTTTTAAGGAAGGTAAATACATAGTGAGAAGGTCTTCATTGGATTTATACTGACAAGAAAGGATGAGTCTAGGAACAGGAAGAAAATTGGGTTGACATTATTTATTATTGAACTAGTGAATTTGGAATACGAGTGATAGTGCAGTAGAAGTGGTTGTAATGGTACTTCTGCTCTAGTAATAGTAATAAAACTTACGACGAAGATGATCATGTCCTGGTGATAACGATGCTTGATTACTGTGACACTTATAGTGAGTTATACACTCGTAGAACTAACAGATATAATGGTCGTGGTAGCAGTAAATGGCAGAGAATCGGCAAAATTTTCTCACTTTGTAGTGCGCAGATCTGCGGGTGTATGAGGTTTATTATTTGTGAAGAAATGAAGTGTGTCTTTTGAGCTAAAAAGTGGAAATAAAAAGGAAATAAGTTTTCCGAGACATCATATCAGGCCTTTGCTTTTGTTGCTGCTCTACTCCCAACTCTAGAATTCACGTGAGAGTGTGAAGGAGTCAGGTTTCAAAAAAGCCTATGGAATAGGTTGTTAGGTATATTCTTTCTTTTATGAACGAGATCGAGAAAGTAAGTTGGGACCTTCTTTAGGAGACATCATCTATACACGCACTCACACGTTTCTCCAAAGAACAAGTTATGTACTAAGATGACTCTTCAGAAATAAAAAAGTAAGAACAAAGTCAAGAGAAGTCTCTTGAGCAGATATGCGAAAAAGATAAAACATTAGACTTTTCCCATCACTTTTTCCGTCATCTATTTTCCCGGCTGTAAAAAATCCAAAGTGTACAAATCAACTAGAGCCACAGATGAAAAAGTCTTTTTTCACTTGTTTTGTCTTTACCAGTTTGTTAACTTTTTAAACGTGAAAAAGTGGACAGTTAATTTACAAACAGACAAGTAAAGGAATATTTAACAATTTAATACAAATTAATGTCTCCGGGCAGACTTTTTAAAGTTTCATTGCTCAACTATATCCCCAAGCGATTTTCAATCTTTTGAGAAAGGAAACCACAGAAAAAAGGTGGCAAGACAATCGCTTCTACTTTCTATTTTGACACTTTCTTTTATTCTTCCTTTTTGAAAAATATATTGTGTCAGTCAGCAAAACTATCGTTTATTTTAGAGAGAATATCAGACTTTTTATCAAGGCAACTTTCTTTTTTCGGTTTAGTTTTATCCGCTTATTTATGTCTTTGTTCTGCTCTGCAAGAAATAAATGGCGACCTTGTTCGTTTCTGGTGAAATAAAAGAATAACTAACCGACAGTTCCAGTATTCCGCTACAATACCATCACATATTTTATATTTTTGTCTTCTAGTTCAAGTCTACTTCGTTGAAGTAATGTGGTGTTAGCTCATGGGAATGGGCCAAGAAAAAAAAGTAGAGAAGGAAAACGAGCTAAATAAATTTTGCATTTTTCCACAGGGAGAAAAATACGCTTGATGTGGGTTAAAAACAGAACAGAATACAAAACTGTGCTAAATAAATAATTTTATCAGCAATATTTGCATACGTGCTAACATTACATCATATGACGAGGAAACGCAGTTGGTTTGGGTGTCTGCATCAAAAGTTTACGTCCTTTTGTGCTGGTGTAAAACCGCCATTTCCGTCTAATCAATTAGAGCTCCCAACTGACCGAATTATGCATAAATACCGCAAAAATTATTCTGACGTGTCAAAGTCAAGTTTGGTATTTGTAACTGACAAGAAAAGGCACCTTTATGATATTTTGGCCTCCTTTAGAGTTCAGGAAAAATAAGCATACAGACAACCCAGAAAATATATGTGTCACATATTTTTCAAAAAATGAAGAAATTAAATAGTTGATATCTGACAGTGCTTGTCTGATATACTGGATGAGAGTAAAAAGTTCCATAAGGTATTCTAGATACTTTATCACATAATTTCTTTCGCACTTTTTTTTGCAAAAAACATAACACGGCTAATTCGAAGCATTACAAAGAAGACAAAAACTACCTCCCCAAAGAAAAAAGTAAGTCAAAAAGAGAAAGTTGGGAGTTGCACAATTCTTCAAAAGAAAGAGTCTAGTCACGAACTCTTTTTCTCTCTGAGAGGTTAGAAAAGAGAAAAGACCTCTACCAAAAATGGTACCCCGACAAAAAAGTAAAACAGAAAAATACTATTTTTTCTCTCTATTTTTTTTTGCTCTACGTGCATTCAGTCTGTCTCACGTAGTTCAAGTGGCAGTTGTACGTAATACACTTTATTATTATCTCTTACTAACAAAACGTTGGAAAAGCCCCGAGAACCGCGGGGAAAGTTGTTGATGTTAAAGGAAATTATATTATTATTTTGTACAATAGTGGGACGAAGAAAAACGAAATGAAGTGTCTCACTGGTCAAGTCAGGTCACATAATATGACCAGCACAAAATTTTTTATACATGGCTGTCATTATTATTAACACCCAAGGTGATCTCTGCTGTTAGTAGTGGAGGCTGGATCGAAGGGATTCTCTGAAAATAGAAAAAACACAGGAGGATGCAATACTTTCTGTTTGTCCTCTCCTATCGGTGGTAATTAAGGAACCATCTTGATCTATCATCTTGTCTTCTGCTGCTGGTAAAGGTGTCCACTCCTTTACTCTTCGTTTTTGTGACCAGTTGTCTGAAAAGTGACTAGGTACAGGCTCAACTTCTTTCCGGATTCATTTAGAAACGCTATATTCTGATGATTATTGTTGTACTCACAGTAGATGTAATTTGGCATTCTCTTTTAAACAAGGCTCCTTTCAAATCTAAATGTTATGTAGTTACGTCCATATTATTGGGTCGAAGCAAAAAGCGTGCGGAACTGTGAAAAAACTTTCCTTCAAGGTCCATCTGTTGTTGATCGTTCCGGCTGTCTCTGAAGTGATACTACACGAGCAAGTAGTACTCTGTTTCTGAAGTTGATGATAATGAAGATGATGATAATCTCAACATAATGCTGTTGACTATGATAGAAAGTGACTCAAGTTTGCTTTTCCTGCTCTTGTTCTCATCTCTCCTTTGCAATCACAACGAGAAGGGTATAAACCCTGATATGCAACTATCGAATGGAATCAAAAAAATACGACACCAAGTGCTCGTAGCATGGTTGAAACAGATATGATGTAACTGGATTGATCGATGTATTATTGTTGAACAATAATAAAGACAAAGAAAGAAAGATAGTCGAATAAAAGACATTTGTTCACCTACTAGTGATTCTCGATTTGAATAAAGAACGATGCCACGCACCCATTAACCTTGGGGTATGGGTTAGAACAAAATAAATGACTGATAATTATTCTCCTAGTAATGCCCGTTTGAATGACATTGTATCACAGGTTATATATATCTATGCCAAAAAAATGTTGACCCATGACCCCCTTGCGGCTGATCAATTTTGCTGAAAATCAGCACCAGCCTTGCCATTGGCTAATGAGGTCTGCACACCAAATTTGGCGTCAATCTTTTGAGTGGTTGATGAGAAATCGTGTTCACACACACACAGACAGCTAATTAAAAGCAATAACTATCTTATACATATTTACAATGTGTTCGATAGTTAATGAGCATCATATGCCTACTTAATGTTCAACTGATAATCCGGTAATAGGAGCACGCATGCAATAAAAGGTCTGTGAGCCGTATAAAAAGGTAAAAGGTTATTTGGATTTTATTGTGGAGTAGTAGAGAAATCTTTTTTGTCTTCCCACTCAATCTTCTTCAACAGGAAGTTAGAAAAGATGAGAATTTTTAGCCTTTCGCGTTTTATTACCTATTTTTACTCACTTTCTCTCAACCTACATATCTGTCTACGTTTACCTTTTATACTTTTATACCTAAAGGCGATAAGTTGAGTTTGATTTTCTCCACTTTCTCATGCATTTTGAATTGGGAGAATTCTGTTTTTACTGTGAAAAAAGAAGAGTAAATCATATACAGGTTGCGGAGGAGGAGGAAATCAAAGGAAGGTGATTATCATCAAGTGAAGATAAGTACTTATGTTCTGGACAATGAACATCTCAGAATGTCTGTTGTTGACATTTGTCGAAGCCCTTTCTTCTCATGATTTTGAAAATCTTTTCTAAAATGTATTTCTTGTTTTCTTGAATTGAACGATAATGATAATAACAATTATAATCGCTTCTGTAATTGACGTCAATGGAACATCAAAATTAATTGACTGACAAAAAGGAATAAAGGTGGTTGATGAAGATGAAGTATAAGCGTGGGGGGAAGAATTGAAATTATGGCTTGATATTTTACAGCAATATGATTTCAAGTTCAGGTGGTGGTATGCTTCATTTTGCTCCGTTTATATTTGCTGAGCATCTGTTCATTCATTCTATTTTCTCACTCCCATATGTACTGCAATGCTTAGAATAGTGATGATAATGGATCAAACTAATTAACTCGCTTAATTTAAGCTGAAGGGCTCATCGTCCGTCACTTGCTTAATCAAAATTTGGAAAGAAAGCAAAGTAAGGGGAAGATGAGGTTGTTGCTTTTTATCCGTACTATATCATTATCCCACGTGCGTTACACATTATTTCCATTCTGTGATCGTTCCTATTTAATTAACTTTCATGTCAAAAACATATGGCTCTTTTGGCTGACTAGCCCTGACCTCTTTCAAAATGATTGTGGGATACCATTTCAGGGTAACCGTTACTATTTCTAGCCTAATATATTACTAAATTCCACTTAACATTTAACTAATCTCCGGTAAACATTATAATTAAGTAAACGGAATTTTCCGTTATAATAATAAACTAAACCGCATAAGGAACAAATAACATCACACAAACCAAACCACATGGACTACACAAGATTAAAAAAATATTTAAATAGAAATTCGAATCCATAGTCCAAATATAAAGTGTTGTTCCAAACACGTTGCTGTATCGTGTTATCCCAATCTCAATTTTCAACAAAACGTTTGGCCCACATTTTCATTTATAACCTCTCCACAGACGCCTCCTTAGCAAGTTTTGACCATCCCCGTTTTTTACCCTTTCTTTCGGCGCCCTATAATTTTCTGTATCAAGTCATTAATACATCCCAAACATTCTAATAAACGACCTAGATGAATGTAAAGAATAAAAAGTAAAAGTTTTATTTAATTTTTACTTTATATCTGCGCCACGACCCAGTAAAACAAATATTTATTAAGAAAGACAGAGCGCAAAATGAGGAAGAAAATTCTGGATAAGATTTATTTCAAGAGGAGAAGAACGCATCGGACCCATCGGACAATGTTATTTTAGCACTGATGAACTCAAAAGATTAAAGAAATACATAAGTAGTTTGGCACGAGGAAACTACGACTTGTTTGCTTTCCTTTAATTCCATCGCTGTATGCTTATGACTCTGGTTAGTTCATTCATCCATGCTTTTACTTAAATTTTCACCCTTTTTCTCAACTTCCAAAATTCAAAAAACAAAATGTGAAAGAAAGACAGGAAGTGGAAGAAGTGGAGATACAAAATAGATGGTTGTATTGATACATACCAAATAGCTAAGCTGTTGTGGTAGTATCAAAACTAAACTGTTTTTCTTTTGGCGAAAGTGAAAACGCAATTTTGTGTGTTGTCCTGGAACAGCTCAGAGATGTGATGTGTGTGTGTACATTGGACATGCTTAGATAGATTTACAAGATACAAAAGTGAGAGATGAGAAGGATGAGAATGGAAGTAAAGGATACTTTCTCTTACATGCAGCATGACACGTTGTTTTTAGTTGGAGAACAGGAGAAAGATAGACGAAAACTTGTGTGTAAATACTCTGTTGAAGAGAAAATACAAGCAGTTGTATTGGCAGTAGTAGAAGTAGGTGAAAGCAGCGTTCAGAACAAAGTGAAGAAGATCAAGTGTATCCGATGAAAGTGAAACGTGCTTTTACTACACTTTTTCCTCTGCTCTATCTATTTACTATTCCTCCTTCATATACTATATGGCTTTTTTACCGACTATCTATTGCCTCAAACTGCCTGTTTGATATATAAATTGGGTCTGTTCTGGACCAAAAGGCAGAGCGAAAGTAGTATCATGTCCACCACCACCACCGATAAAATGCGCCTTAGTTTCACTTTCTTCCGAGAGTCCGGCCATTTCTGGAAGAAACTGGATATGGAATATAGATTTTTTTGAGTGGTGCATATTAGTAAGCTTTCAATGCATTCTACAAATCTAGGTGACTAAACTAAAACAAAAAAGTACAGAAATCGTTATTAAATTTCTCTTTAAAAACTTTACAACAATATTCCATTTTTACCTTTTTCTTGGTTAGTAATAAGAGCACGATTCCCATTCGGTTTGGTACGAAAAATAAGTTGGATTTCCTTTTAGTGGCTTCATCGACAAACCTGTTATACTTCCACTCTGGAAGAAAAAAAGAAAAATGAATGTATGCCCCTGGCAGCGAAAGCTTTTTTTCCCGCTTTTGTTAGTTTTTTAGCTTTTGGTGCAGTGGAAGATCCACTTTTTTCTTTGAACTTGCGTACGGTTTTGAGAAAAAAAGGGGGAAAGAAATGGGAGGGGTAGTGGTAGCCTGGTGGAAGACGAATAAAGGAAATCATGCATCTCAAAAGTCACACCACAACGGGAAAAGAAAACTGGTTTCATCATCAGCAGAACTGTCAGAAGTAGAAAGTTAGCAACAAACTCAATATAATGTTCGGTCATTTGGTACGTGTATGACTATTCAAATAAATCAGTGTTTGGTATCTGATATAATTTCAATGTATAATATATTGATGTAAATATTAAAAGCTGTTTAAGAGCCTAAATTGACTACTAACTAGACTTTGTTCTAGATTATGTTTGTTTGTTTTAGTACAAGTGTCTCCTTTTCCGTGGGAAAAGTGCACCAAAAAACGAACTTGATGCTACAGTTTATGCAGTAAATACACATCATAATAATAAGGGTTTTTATTTTACTACATTGCCTTTCATTACATTGTAATTTTTATGCTCTCGTTAGTTATACTACATCGTTATATGCAACTGTCAACTGTAGCTTCTCGCTCAACGATCACAACGACAACCTGCATCGTCAGCTTTAACCTTTCTTTCTACCAAATATACTTTATACACTTTTCCTCTGACAGGCTTGGCATGATGTTATATGATCTAGTTTTCCTTGCTGTACACACAATCATTTTTATTTTCGGTTTATAGTCGCATACGCCATCATATAAATGAGATGGCAGTTAAAAAGAGCAGTGTCGTAGTCATGTCGTGTCACACTTTCTAATAGGCAAGTACACTGGCTTCGGTGCCATCAACACCGTCACTGTCGTCGTTTCCTCTTTGTCTCTCTATTCCCCTAATTTACTACTGTGTGCGCATTTTTTATATTCTTTCATGTGTGCAGTGAGCTCAAACTCGGGCAGAAAATGAGCTGGGATACGTGCAAAAAAAGCTTTATTGCCGTGTGTATAAATGTCTCACGGGATGTTGAACCTTTTTATTATCAGCATTCTCAGTCTGATAGATGGTAATAGAAGAAATGCGAAAAAGGGAATGTCTTTGTCGCGAAAAATTGTAAGGGATGGATGGACACATTGTGTGTACTTTGCTCAAAACATAGTACAAAGAAGAAGGAGGAGATGAGTCGAGGGAGTAGTTGTCTGCAAAAAGTAAAAAAGAAGAAAAAACTATGTAATAACATTATAGCTTTTCCATTTGTGCTGCCGTTTATTTCCAAACATTGTCTGCAGTAGCAGCAATTTTATACGTTATAATAACTGTAATAATTGAAGGGGTTTGGATGTATTGAGACGTTTTTTATTGTCAATAAGCATATACTTAATATTTGCCAAAGTCGTTACAAGTGTTACAGTCGGCACCAAAAAAATCGACGCCAGTAGTGTCATAATAACTAAAACCACTTATGCATACCACTTTAGAGAGGCGCTATATTGCCAAATGACGTACGAAACAGTATGTATTGTCTCCGGATAAATAATGTAAATGGAAGCTAAACCGATATTATTAATTTTGATTATTTCCCAAGAAGATCAATAATAATCGTATAGACACAAAGCTATATATCCGACCGCAACTAAAGATGTCACTTTATTCCTTTAACGTATTCTAAAACGCAAATGGATGTAAGAAAATGAGTGAGACAAATAGTTTGGCAGGGACTCTTATTGCCTTTATTGTACATATTCTTTGCAGTTCCATACATCACATCACATTGTTCGCATTACTTCATCTTCATTGACCGACTTTGATTGTGTAAGTAAGCATGAAACATTATAATATCTGTAACAGCTTTGAGGCCAGGCTCATAACCCTGTTTTATTATTACGATTATTGCGTAGTTTTTTCTGTATTTTTCTATCGATGTCCTTCCGTCTACCTATATTTTCCTTTTGGCTCAATTTTACACAGAAAACAATGTACAAAAAGTGAAAGCAAAGTAAAAACAAATGGAAGAGAGATATAACTCTTTAGATGGGCCACGTGCAGTGCTAAGCAAGGGCAAGCTGAAAATACATTTTCAGAAAAAGTAAAAAATATCTTGAAGCTCATCTCCATCCGTCCATCCATTCAGTTCAACCAAAACTCCAATTCTTGTCGTGGCGTGGGAGCCATATCTTGATTATAAGCCGTTGTTCAAGCTCCTGAATGGAGTGTCCAAAAAAATGTAAAGCCGCAAGGGAGACCAGACTAGAGCAGACCAACAGCCTTGATCTGTCCAGCGAGACAGAATTAAGTGTGGATGTAGATGAATATGTATGTATTCACTCGCCGCCACAATAAGAGAAAAATAAATAAATAAATATATGACTATGCCAGGGCGAAGGAAGTAGTCGGGTAAGGAGGTCGTTGTCAAGAGATCGTTGGTGGTGGCGGTTGCAAATGGTCCACTGACTACATACATGCTTTAGTTTTTTGTCTGCTTCCATCCAGTGGTTTGGCTCGTCCTTCCTTTCTAGTTATCTTCAACTTAAGGTTTTCCAAATCATTTTTTTCCTCTGATAAACATATACTTTGTTCCTCTGTTCCGATGTAGTCGATGCGTTGTTTTTGCGTTGGACTTCAAAATCCCATTTACCATTTCATTCTCTTCCCGGAATAAAGTAATACAATAAAAGCACGTTTAAAAGGATTACAACAAATGAGACAAAAGTGCACATGTTGGTTTAGAGGACGCCGTCTTTGTATTTTTGCAAACATGGTCATTTATTTTAAAGGACGGAGAAGAAGTTCTATTTAGGCAATATTTTCTCCACGCTTGAATGAAAGTTCAATACATATAAAGTTCGTCTTTGTTATTTGTTGTGTTCACTGATACTTCAATCGGCGACTCCATTGGTATTAAAACCAGTTAAAAATTGGGCGAAACGTTGAACAAAGAACAGAAGGACTGCATTTTCCTTTTTGGCCAACACATTTTCCCCATTATCATGATCGACATCGTCATCATCGGAGGGCCGTATTGGTCTATTTAAGAACATTATCGTTGTTTTGTTGTTTATACGTTATGTCAGCCAGATTGCTAAAGAAGTAGTAGAGGCGGAGTAAGAGACAAGCAAAAGGATAAAGAATAGAAAGTAAACTATGTGAGGAATGTAGTTCCTTTTTTATATTCCCTGGTTTAATGTGAATGGGGAAAAGGCTCGTTCTTGTGTAAGTAAGCACGTTATAAATGAAAATGACATTAGCTCCTGAAAAAAGAAACGACTATTCCCCTCATTCTAGGCAGTTTCAGGGATTCTCCTTTTCTCCTCCACCTCTTGTTTGGCTTTGCCCGACATGAAATATATGCCTACCTTACCTCCATACTGTTGCAAATATGTAGAACGTCTTTGTAGAAAACGTGGGGATATATTTTTGAACGAAATTATAAACGGTTGACTGGGCTTCCTTTCTCACCGTACTGTACGAGTAGTTGTCGTCATCAGCATCTTTTCATCGTCATATTGCACGGAAGAACGGTAACGATGAGCGAAAAAGGAGGAAAGCAGAGAAAAAGGGCTGGAATTGGAATGCATGCCACCCATGGCCATACGGTCAGTTGCTTTTCAATCAAGAAGAAAAGGCTTACGTAATAATAGAACATTCCTTCCTTTGGTGGCTTAAAGATCCGGAGACAAACAAAAAATAAGAATATACCGTAAAATTGTTATTAGTAGCAGGATCAATTTTATTTACATCTGAGCTTTAACTGATTTAATGGAGAGCTGAACTTAAAGGTTATTTACAAATATACGGTACAGTTAACTTACTTCCCGTTTTCAGTTTCTTGATGGCTATTCATTGGATTAATGGTGGACCAGAATGCATTATTTAAATGGACATAGGGGGAAAATTCGCAGATGGACTATTTTACTACTGAAGATGGATGATGATGAAGAATAATAAGATTTGCTCTTTTCGACACAGTAAAATGGAGGAAATGAGGAAATATATAAGGAAAGAAAGGGGTGGGGCAAACAGAGAAATGTAAAAAAGGGAAAAGAATTTCGCCTTTAAGGTGTAAATGTGATCAGACTAGCTGCGTATTTCCGTTGTTGCTGCCCATGTAATGCACTTAATAAATGTAATGTTGATTATTATACGACCTACTTTTTATCCAGCACAAAGACAATTCATCTATGTTTCTCATCTGGGATGTAAGACCATAAGGTTAAAAAAGGAGCAGCATAGTAGCAGTATTAGCGATGGCTTTAAAAAATAATAAAAATGCATACACACAAACAAAATAAATAAAAATTTGACTTTCTCCCAAGCCGCTGTCTTATTATGATAATAGCAAAAGTAAACTGAAATACATGAACACGATGTGAATTGAAAGAAAGAGAAAACAAGAGAATAAAAAACAAACATTTCTTTGAGGAAAAAAATTCCAGTGAGTTGGCTTGTCTTTGAGAATTTAGGTTTTCATCCTTGAACGCACACGTGCAAGTTTATACAATTTTCTATTATTATTATTGTTAGTTTTGGTGAGTTGGATGTATTATTATGATAAGCAACGTAATATGTACATACTTATTTAGGTATATAAAATGTGTAGATGAAAGATGGAATAAGAAAGAAGAAAAAGTAAAAAAGAAAGTCAAGTTACGTACTTTTCTGGGTGAGGTGAATAAAGTGGAGTGAAATGGACTGTGCAAAAATTGCTCCAACGGCTGGCGGCAACGGTAAAAAATGGGTGAAGGAAGGGAAGAGGAAAAATGCATTTGAGATAATATGGATGTGTTTGATGAGATACGAGGAATAAACCACACTTATTTTGGTGATGGTGGTGTTGGAGAAGGAGGAAGGTTTGTTGTGTGTGGAATGATGGGATTGGATATTTTGGATAGGCATCGGATAAGTTTTATAAAGTAACAAATGTGCGTAGGGTTTTCAAAAACCATTTAAGGTCGATATTACCGATGCATGCAAACTAGCTGAAACGATCATTTCCCCCCGAAATTAGACTTGAAGGTACATACCTAGGTAGGATTGCATTGGATTATGTGACTCATTTCATTTGGCGTGAATTTTCGGGTGATATCGTAAACGTTGACAGTTATAATAATAATTCTTTATTGTCATAAATGGTACCCACATATAGCGGAATATTACACCATAGACATTCATTCATCATCATTTTGACATTTACAAAAGACATTCACTGAAGTATATTTTTCTATAACACAGTCGAAACCCTCCACGTATTGAACCACAATTGGTAATAATAAAAATGGTATATTTTTTGCTTTATGCCTTATTCATTTGATGTGCCGGTCTAGTCTATGCAGTAGCAACAAAACAAGTAGCACATGCATTCCAATTCCAACAATTCGTCTAGAACAACCGACAAAAACCAAACCGACCAACAAGCAGCTCAGCATAATCAAAATGAGATCAAAGCATGACATGCATTGCATATTTACACGATTCTCTTATCCAACGTGCTTTCTTTGATTGGAATCCGTTTTTCCTCTTGTTCTGCGTTCGCAGTATTTTTTTCGCTCAATTTTGACTGCTGGTGCATGTTACATCGATGGATGGGTGTAAATATATTGGTGGAATGTGTGGTCTTGATGCATTTTCTCTTGAATTTCAATGGAATCATGGTGGTATGTAGCATGGTTGAGTTGGAGGAGGATGAAAGGGGAATGGAAATATGGGAATGGATATGGATGAAACGGGTGCAGCGTGAGTAAAATGGGGATTTGCATAAATAAATATTTTAGCGGATAGGCTGGTAGTCATGAGTCAGGCGGAAAAGCACGCAAAAAAGTGTTTAAAGAACTGGCGAAACTGCATGCATCACTTGCTATGTAGGAGACTAGGAGAAATAAGTAGCTCAACGCTTAACCACCATAATGGAATGTGAGAGATCGATTTAGTCGTAATAATCACCTTTTGTAGATCACATGTTTTTAAAATCAGCAAATAAAATCGTAAATTAATTGATTTTTAAGGCCATGCACGTTCTTTTAATGAGAAAAAAGTGCATACTTGCACATGAATCTGCATTCTAGTGTTTACATGAATGATGGCTCCAAGCGATCAGCATTATTTGTGTGGAATTATTTATAGTGCAAAATGTACACGTTTCTTACAGGGGAAAACCGCGGAAATGAACTTGATGCTACCTTTTCTTTGAAAATGCAAACTCACTTCTAAATACTTTTTGCACCATATAACAAAAGTAAATTTTTTTAAACGATTTGTTACAAAAGGTAGAAAGCTTTACATGTCCTTCCTACATATAGTATGCATACAATTACAATATATGGCGTATAATACAAAGAAACAAAGAAATTGTCAGGAAAATAAATGAAAAGAAACACAATCTCACGCGATTTATTTCATGTAATTTTAATGGCAGTAGTGGAACGTGTCATCCTGAATTCTGATGGTTGTAGCAGGTGATGGAGACAAAAAAGGAGAAAAAATGGGGTCATGAATGTTTCTGTTCCTACTAGCCTATATGTAATCAATACACCATTATTATGAAATGCATCCCATATCCTATTTTTTGTCGGTAGGTGTAGTAGGTGTATACCTCTTTTATTGTGGCAAAAATATGTAATTCTGATACAAAATGATTCATCATCTCTGTCTATTGGGTTATATATTTATGTGCCTGACTGTCACCACCGGTGTTGCAACAAAAGGGAGAGTCAATGTCGTTATGATCAAAGATGAAAATGAAAGCAGGGAAAAGTGCACACACATGAGAAAAAAGAAGAGCTACCTTTTTCTCAAGAATGAGAATGATCATTATGACACTAGGAAAAGGGAAATAAGTTGATATTGTAGGTAGGTAGGTAATGCAGGAAAAAACGAGAAAAGAAGGACGCAGTCAAGTTGAAGATGTGAAAGGAAAGATGACGATGATGATGATAGGTAGCAAGGGAAAAAGAAAATTGGTTAAGTCTATCTTTTCCTTTCTCCAACGACTTCGTAGAAAAAACTGCACACATTCCAATGCCTGAGGGATAAAAATAAGGGGAAAGTGTAATACTTTCTCTTGAAGTATAATATAGTTTTGTTAGGTTGGTTATATGAAAAAGAAAATGGGAAAAGACGTGGAGGACAGGAGCAAGGACAAGGAAAGATGGGATGGCGCTTTTTTTTGCGTTTGCCAAATCCAACGAAGAAACTAGCGGTCTTTTTGGTCTTTGTTTATTCTACTGATCCACTTAGAAAAATAAAAGAAAGCGAAAAATGCAATCGTTTAGTTTATCCGTCTTTAGGTATTTTATTTATTGGTGTAGGTATATGATTGTGTATTTTTGTCATTTTCTTTTTTTGGTAACAAGATCTAATAATATTTTTTGTTATTTTGTTCCAGGCCCTGGACGTGTGGAACTGACTGGACTATATCCAGGGCCATATTTTGACCTGGAGAGAAATCAAGACAATGTGTCTGCCCATGTGGGAACTCATGCTTACCTGCCATGTTATGTGAAACAACTGGGAAACAAATCGGTGAGTAATAGAAAATATCATAGTTCTTGTTATTATGAACGTTATATTTTAGGAAGAAGTTGTTATATTTATTAGCTAGTAGGGTTTAAAATGGGAAATCGTCATCGCTGTATCGAACCTGATATTATTTCATATACTTTTGTTTCTATTACTATTTTGGGATTTTCTTACAATATACTGTACTGTGTCTGAACGCTTAAAGATTTGATAAATTTTCCCGTTTTGAACGTGGCTCTGCTTCGCGCCAAGAGAAATAGAGCCTGCTCATTGGCTCAGAGCTTATGAAGAACCAATGAGCAGGCTCCATTTCTCTTGGCGCAAAGCAGAGCCACGTTCAAAACGGGAAAATGTATCAAATCTTTAAACGTTCACCCCCCAGTAACAGTTATAAAAACTGCAGTAATCTAAAACTGAGCCCAAAAGTAGTAACGAGTACTATCGACCTGGCAGAATGAAACGCAATAATTATAAAGTCTCTTAAAAAGTCAGTTTGTTGTAGTCATGCTTATGTTATGAAAAAATTCCGTCTTTCAGAACTATAAAGTTACGAATAAGTACTTCAGTTAATTTGATTAGTGGTTTTTAATTGACGTGTCTCGCATCGACTGTACGATGGCATGATGGCAAGAACCACTGGCTTATGAAAGTCCTTCATTGTTTGTCATAATTTTTGACAATCACATCCTGATATCTGAGTTTTTGAGGTAAGCTTGAAAATCCCATGTACTCGCTACTAAACACTAAAAGACAACATAATGGAAAAAATCTGGCCACAAATAGTATACGACAGACAATTATCATTTATTAGCATGTCATGTCATCAGAGAGGGGTATCCCAAGGAGTTAGTTTTATTTAGTCAAAGGGGTATCCATTGAAACTGTTATAAGCACTGGAGAGCACACAATGAAGTAAAAAGGGTTATTGTTATTGTAATGCAGAAGTATATAGACTTTCAATGATATTTCCCAGTGCTTATTACAGCGACTTTTAAAAAACCAATGGCTTATTATACTGTAGTTCTGTGAAAAATTCTTCTTGCTGTCTTATCTTCTTCCTTAGTTGTCACTAATTAATTAAGAATAAAAAGAAACACTACAAACACAAGAAAAAGATGGCTCCTCCATTATTCGCCGATTTGGGAAAGGCCACGCGAGACGTTTTCGACAAGGGCTACATCCTCGAGATTTTCAAGCTCAATGCCAAAAACAACACCTGTGGAAATATGAAAATGAAGACAGAGTGCGTACACAAGTTCGAGGATGGCACCTTCAAAGGAAAGGTGGAGGGCAATTACCCTTTTCCCCAACACGGTCTCACCATCACAAAAACTTGGAACACTGACAACGTGGTCGGATTGGCGGCTGAGCTGGCGAACAAAATCTATCCCGGAGTCACCCTCAAAATAGAAGGATCATTTGCTCCCGACACTGGAATCAAAAAGGGCACCTCTAAGGTAGCCTATCAGCACGACAACGTTTGTGGCGAGGTGTCCATAGCTGGAGGCACTGATGGTGAAGATAAGACGGTACTGGATTCAAATGTCGTCGTAGGCTACGAAGGATGGTTATCTGGAGCCAGAATTGGATACAATATCACGGACAACTCTGTGAAAAATCATTATCTCGCCATTGGCCACTCATATGGAAGTCTTCAGGCATTTTTCATCTGGCAAAATAACAGTTTGTACACGACCCATATATACCAGCGGGTGAATAATCGAGTTGAAATGGGCATGACTTTCGGAGCGGATACGGGCGATGAGAAGAAAAAATTTTATCAACTGGGTGCTCGCTACCTTCTCAATGAGGACAACTCCGTTCGTGTCAAAGTGGACAATGAGAGCAATGTAGGATTTGGACTGGAATCCACTATTAGCGGCTGTGTCAAACTCATATTTTCTTGTTTGATCGATGCGAAAAAGTTGAATGAAGGGGGTCACAAGTTTGGGATGGGGGTGGATATCATGTAGTCTAGGTGGAAAAGAAAGGATAATTTTTAGCCTGTTGTTTGTAGAAAATTTATATCGTTGGTTAGTATAGAATATTGAACACTGCAGAATCTATCTCAGACGAAATTCATGGTACAAAAATACTGGGAAAGTTGTAAAGAATATATTTTTTGAAAAATTTTATGTCCATTTGAATGTCGTCTAAAACCCTGTACATTTGATTGAGATGTAGTTGACTAATAAAGGTTTCTCCTAAAATAGTTATGTTTGTTAATTTAGTTCCATCTAACTCCGTTATCAACTGTGTCTTAAATCATCAAATACTCATACTTTTGTAAATGATGACACACTCGACATTTCAAATGAAGTTTACAAGACCAAATGAATAAAAGCTATTTTTAATCCAAGCTTAAAATAAATATTTGCATAAACAAACAAACATAATTAACATAATTTACTGTTTACCTTGAGACATACTTTATATTTTTATCATTTTTTGCTCATTTCATTTTGCCTCCTTCATTCTAGATACCTGTTGTTTTTTAATCACCTCTTCATGTTTCCCCCTTCAAACCAAGTGAAGCCAATGCATTTACACCGCACGAACACAAATCCGATTATATATTTTCATCTTCACTCCGTCGTTTCTTTTTTAGCTTTTTCTCCACTACTGCATCCAGAAAAACAATGTGACAATGACACTCATTAATCCCAGCATCATGACATACCAGAGCAGATGGTCCAGTGCCCTGAAAGCATCTCTTTAAAAAAACTAATCCCGCACCACTTTACCATATTTTTCTCTTGATATCATGGTATCACATCACCATCTTCTCTTTTAGAGCTGAGGGCTGAGGTGAAAACTAATTAAAATATATTTTTTCAAGCTGCTTCACTTCACTTCGCAGTCGTTCTGACTGACTGTTTTGTGTATGCCATCATCATGGGATTTTGCTTTGCGTGCGTGGGAAAAGGGAAAGGAGCAGAAAAGATAGAAAAATAAGCCTTTCACGATACATTTAGCCAGTCAGTAGTTGGGAAAAGAGTGGTGAAAACCTTGATGATGATGAGCAAAATAGCGAGAAAAAAAGTAGAGGATCGGTAATAGTAATGATGAGGATGATGTTACTATTACTAGGTATGTATGTCCTTATCCTTCATAAAGATAATGAGTTTGCTTCCAACTAAACTCAACAAAAATAACACCTACCACTTCTTTTTTTCTGACACTCTGTCTGTTTGTTGGATCGTGCAAGTATTCCTAGTATCTGTGTCTTTATACCGGTTACCATATTTTTTTTATGGAAAAGTTTTGAAAGTTTAGTGGGACGTGAACTTATTTGCGTGTAGGTATGTAGAATGTTTTTAAAATGATATTTGAAGATGAAAAAACATACAAAAGTGGAGAGAACAAAAATGTTTAATGATGGTGGCATCAGATTCCTTGAGTTTTATGGTATTTGAGAAAAATAGTAGGGGTATTATGAGATTCTTTTGTTTGGGTAGTATCATAAATGTGAAAGCCAAAGAAGATTTTGGGAGCCTGATGATAGTGATGATGAGAATAATGTTTCTGTTGAGGTGGTAGTGGTAAAGCAGCGGCGGAGTTGGTGGTGTATGTTTGTCTGTCTGCGAAACTATAACAGTTTGGTTTTCTTTTTTGGGAGTGAAATCCTATTTGTCCTTGTCAAGAATTGTTCTCTCATGTGTACAAACGGCAAACACAGATAGGAAGAAGCATGACAGGATGGGGCTGTTCATAATAACTTCAAACAAAAAAGTTTGCTTTTAATTAAGTATTAACGATGTCCATGCTATAAATTCTATTTACTTTAAAACAAATTCTTTGACTTTTTCAAGATTATTTTAATTCTAATAATTTAGCAGTCAAATGTGAAGGTCTCCTCTAATCTCGATGAAGGTGATGGCGGTGAATGGTGAAGAGATGAGAACTGTGATAAGTTTGACATGGTATGTGGTTATAGCCTGGGTGGAACGGTTGGAAGGTGTTTCTCCGTAAAAATATAGTGGTAGATTGCAGTTATATGTAGGTACTTTCCCTTTTTTCTTGTCTAGATCATCATCATTGCCACCTTGACGCACACACACATAGACATGCAAACACACTCCTCATCAAGAGAAAAAAACTTTGCCCGTTTTCCTGATAAAATATCCCTTGTTGATCCGACTCAAGAGAAAGTGGAGTGAAAGCACTACTGTTGATAATGTTATGCCTATTTAATGTGCAGGAAATATCATCATCAAGATACTTTACACAGGCTTTTTACTTTTACTACTGCTGCCATTATAAAAAACGCAACATTATAACTAGATTTTTTAATATTTAAACTTGTATTTAATGTTGCTGGTAAACATGCAGGTGAAGTTTTTTGTGGGTGAAGGGGAATAGTAAAACGGGAGAATATTTTTTATACTTGGATTTTAGACTTTTTTGGTACGGTTGTTTTTGTTGATGGTAATGATTATTACTGCACTTGAGAGTGCTCACAAGAAGTATGTATTTTTCATAGAGAACTTGAACGATACATACTAATTAAATAGGGAGTTTTTGAAGTGTTACATGGATTTTATTTTTGTATTTGGTCTTTGTGAAAACAACAACGGTTGCTTGATCATGGGTTTTTCACACTGGCGTCAGATAAACGTTCTGAAAAGAGTTAAAGATGGTTGGATTTTTTTCACGAATATATTTAATAGTTTTTTTCACCTTGAGTTATAATATAAAATTAGTTTTCATCAACAAGATTACTATAATCATTTTCATTAATGAATTTAATCTCCATTGAACTCTGTGAAAAAATTAATAGAATTGGAAACAGCACATTTAAAATCCCGACACACGAAAGTCTTGGTAATGGACTTGGAAGAAAAATCAAATTGACTGACTCACAATCAGACACATTCAGTCAGATTGGGACTAGTACGAAGTTGATTCCCTTGTTGTGGCTTGTGTGTAGATAGTAGATATATACATTTTAGTTTTGTAGTTTGTTGGGTCGAAAAAAAGGATGGTTTTATTAACTTACTAAACTTGTGCAATTCAGGTGTTTGATTTTAATTTGATTGTCAGGTGGAACATTTCTATATATTTATAAGATAAAATAAAAATCAATGTTGAGATACTATGACGGGCTTTCGGTAGTTTTTTATTCAAAATATGCATTACATCGTATTTTCTCTTTCATGTAAATCGTGTGTGAAAATGAATCCCGACAGGAAATGTGGGACAACCTTGCCATTTTTCTTGTTTCATTTCTCTCTGGTTAAAAAAATTGCATGCAGCTGGCTGTGCAGATTCTAGAAAGAACGAGTAAGTAGTCATTCATTTGCATGCAAGGTTGGTAGTTGTAGGTTGCCAGCTGGGAGGAAGAGAGAAAAACTAATAATAATGGAATGAAAAGGATTAGCCAGAATCATATTAATGCATGGGTATGTGAAGATTTCATTAGAAAGGAGAAAATGGAAGGGTTGGTTGGGTGAAGGTGATGATGATAGTAAATGTGGCAGTAGTCTCGTGTGGTGGTGGTGGATTGGATTTGAAAAGGAGACAAAGCTCAAAGGAAAATATTAACGCAATTGGATGGCTGAGGATTAAGGATTATTTTAAGGTTGGAGCCAGAGAGATGTATTTTTATTTTATAATAATGCGTGAGTGAACATCAGGCAAAACAAAAAATGATGCATATATCCAGACAAACTATTATTGATTTGTTCAGATTTTATAAGTTTAAGGTAGAATATGATTGCATACGGCTTACTTTGTAGAATATCATTGTGTTTAGGTCATGCACATGCATTACATCAAATTCGCATTTTTTTCGCACATTACCCCAGGTTATCAGGGATTTTGTTTGCCTCGGGGAAGGTTTCAATGCATATAAACCAATTCATCAAAATGATTGTTTTGCAAAACATACTAACATGATTATTTTATTAACATGAACATGCACTTAAATACATGTAAAAGGTATGTAAAATGTTTTAAAATCAAGAGAATGCAGCATGATTGATTATTTATTGCAGCTACTTTGCGCAACGTTTCCAAAAAAACTTAATAAGTGTAGCAATTAAAATCATATTTTTCACTTGTGCAATTTTTTTGCGGAACCGTTACTTTCTGCAGGAGAAACTGGTGACGCCGACTGCATACACAACGGTTTAGGTTGTGGTGGTGGAATTGATGAAAATTGTTCGTGATTGCATGCTTGCATGAGCACTCATTTAAGTAAGGCAAGTGGAGAAAGTGGAGAGTTTTCCGAGCTAACGTGAGTGACGAGCAACTCCTCTCCAGCACGTTTATCGCTGAGCTACATGACCACTCGTTTCACTATTCGTCCGTAGAAAATTCAATGATGAAATTAGTTCTTAAGCAAAACTGGATATATTTATGTTTTGTGCAGAGGTATATTTACAAGATGATTACTTTGGCCATGGCCATATACAATAATGGCAGCGTTAATAGAACACACACGCATTCACGTAACACAGATGAATGACAGGAAACCCAAAGGCGGTTCCATCACGTCCACTTGGACTACTACCTAAATTGCAGGCAGTAGAGTCCAAGTGGATGAAATGATGCAATGACGAATGGTGCGGATAATAAGGAGATAAAATAAAAGTGAAAAGAAAGCATTTTTAACGATGTTTCTTTTACTTTCTTGTGACAAATCAGCTACAAAGTTGAAGGATTGTTTTCAAATGAATCCTCTTAATGAATTTGTATGATTTCCGTTTTTACTTTGTATTTTCAAACAAAAAAATATCAATATAATATTGGGATTAAAATAGAGGTGTGAATATATTATTATATATACCTACATACATAGTTTGCAAACTTTTTCCTAGAAATAAAAATCAATTTTTAGTTTACTTACCTTATTAAGTATTTTTCCTTCAAAGTTGTCATTTGTTTAATTGTCATTACTTTCATAAAAAGTTTGATTTTTACAAGTCAGTTTTTTTCTTTAAAAAGTTTTGGCAAAAGTTCAGAAATCATTGGATTTTAAAGCACAGTAGATAACTCCTAGATGAAATATTATATAGTTACATATTTTGCAAACTTGATATGATATTTATATGCGTACTTTAACTGCAACTTCGGTTTCTTACAGTTTTTCCACACCTATACAGTGTCAGCAGAAATGTCAGAATCATTTGTGAGTCCTTGTCCCAGATAAAAAGTTACTTAACATTTTTTCGGATAAATTCGAAAGAAAAACGACTGATTTTCATTACTCATCATTACCATCAATCTCATCTCCGTACTCAATGTACATGCATCAGCGATAACATTAAAAGTGAGCTTAGTGAGGAGATAATAATAAGAAGTGAAAGTAAAAGTGAAAGAAAGAATAATAATGATGAAAGTTGACGTATACCATTTCAAAAGACAAATAACAATTTGAAAGATATTTGAATTGTAACGAGACATTTTTGAAGTTGGCAAGAAGAATATAGGTCATAGCAAAAAAGAAGTTGCGGTTCATGATGTATGCATGTAATAATATATTCATGAAAGAACGTATCACTTTCACTTACAGTTTGTGCATTCACTTTGACAAAATAATATCTCGTCTTTTTCAGCACAAATCTTTGAGCAGTTTTTTCTGTTTCTTTAAGTTACACTTCAGTTCACCTCTTATTCGTTTGTTAATATTTTTAATATTTTAGTTTTTCCTTTTTTTACTGGTTTACTCAATGAGTGGTGCTTCTTTAGAATGAATTTACTTGCATATAAGAACAGGAACAAATAAATCAATAAGGAATATCGATGTACAAATCTATTTCAAAGGTTTATTTACAATAATTACGTCAATAGATACATCAAAAGAAGATCAAACAGCCGATATGACCGCACGTGGCGACTCCTGTCGATGTCACAAGTAGGCTTCAATCAAATCAATGAAATCAAAGAAATGTACACAGCATATTCGCATTTCGCATCTTTTATTTCTTTGTATCGTATTAAATTCAGTTGTATTTTCCTTTAACGGAAAATAAATATTAAACTGACATATCAGGCATGAGATTATTGATAGGACAGATAAACACGCAAATTTTCTATTAAGTGTTCTAAATACTTCAGTACTTTGCCTAAAGCTAAATAAAATATAAAAATAAAATATAAATATTTTGAATAAAAATATAAATATTGCCAGAAAAAGAATAAAATTCTTTAATTTTCTTGAAAAAAGAAAAGAAATAAAAGGCGACAAGTGTAAATTTTTCCTTTTTTCGACTCTTCCCCCACCGTTACGCCACTCCCGTCGTCCCATTGCCACTATCACCATCACACGTACTCGTTTTTTGTGTCTGGCTGTTGTAGTAATAATGAAAGAGGAAGGAAAATATTTTTTAAAGAAACGAGAAAGCGGAAAAGGAAAGAAGCGTTGGAATGTTGAGTAAAAATGTGTTCTGACTGCAAAATTAGTAAAGAAGGCAAGGGAAAACAATACTACTTGTAATGCAGTTTTTTTCTTCCTTTAAAAATGTACAGTTGTTTTAACCAAACGTAAGTATATATATTGGGTGTGTATTTTTTATGAAATTATTATGCATTACGCAACTAGTAAGATAGTGTATGAATTAGAGAATACTTTATCTTTTGTGGAGAAAGTACATGCGTGCAAGAAAGAAAGTATTTGGTTTTCTTACAAAATCAAGTGAAAATGAAAGTTTTATTTTAATAAAATCTTCTAACATGAGACAAAAAGTAAATTAGAGGAAATTGCGAAGGAATGAGGAACTCTATTTTTTGTATCTTGTGTCGCCAAAATTCAAATTCTGCTATAGCTTTAGTTTTTACACCGTTTTTTGTTCCACTGAATTTGGTATGCAGGCGAACTCCCTTTTCCCTATATATATTATTGTATATATATATATATAGAGGGATTGGAATTACTCCAGGCCATGGAATCTCATTTAAGGATTATTCAGCCATATTATTGTATACTCTTGCCGGTATCATTATGGAAAATAATATCTTATGTGTAATATGTTTTGCTACAAACTAAATACTATACAGGAATCTATATCTCTGTTGCACTGCTATCTCTCTTTCAATCTTTTGATCATATAAATAGAGTAGAGTCACATAAATAATATATTATTATGTAGAGCTTTCCCAACTTCCTACATTTCCTATCTGTCTTTCGTTATCATCAAAAGTCTTTGCACACCCCCACTCCCACCGCACCACACAGTCATGTCCGCGTTGTTAAGGTTCACTGGTGAATGGTGAATGAATGAATCGCTTATTTTTTACGACACGAAGACGACGACGACATTCTATGTCGTTTCTTGCTGGTGGCGGCGGCATCGGTGGCATGGCGTTGGATTCTCGTCCTGAATCATGATGGCATGCATGAATACAAGGAAGCGTTCTCCTCATCGCCATCTTCATCATCATCCTCATGATCACAAATGATGATCATGCTAGAAGACAAGATTATACATTACTTTCTGTAGCTCACTTTCACTACTTTCACTTTTCGTCTTTTTTTAACCCAACTCTGGAGAGATATTTGTAATTCAAAGAACGCATTTCTTCCTTTCTATCTCGATGTTATAAAAATCTAAAGACATATATTTTATCCGTATAATTTTCTTTTGTGGTTTTTTTGTGTAGTTGATGTTGAGGCAAATGAGAATGATGCGTCAGCATGATTTTTTTCGTGCTTTCTCTTGCTTTTTTATATGGATATACGACGCGTTTTTTATATTTTCTTCCGCTTTTCCCTCAGCTCAACTCTCTCTTTAAAAAAGGGTTAGAATGGAATAAGCGAGTAGTGAATAAAGAGCAAGAGCAGAATCATCACTTTTTAAAACTCAATTTAGAGGTCGACTGAACCTTGTTAAGTTAATGTAATGTGTACGAGCATCACCAGTACTACTACAACTACAATGATGATGAGTGGAATGGTGTCTTGTGTCGTATTCAGTGTTCGGAAGAATCAGAGGAAGAAAGCTCAGAGGTTGTTTCATCGTCGTTGGCGTGTCGGTGTAAGCAAAAGGAGGACTTTTTATATCTCGTGTGTGGGAGAGCTTATTATCTTCATATAAACAATATTTTCTTTTCTCTGGCTATTTATTAAAAAAAGCCAACCTTTGACAACATTTTGATGCAATCGTATTCGCTATTTGTATAAGGTTATTTCAAAACAGAATATTGTTTCGTTTGGCTTATATTTAATGTAGCATCCATATATTTATTGATTGAAATTCCACCGTTCCACCACCGACACCGTTTTTTGTTAAAAACTTTTACTTTAAGTATTTATAATTATTACTTATTCTTCTCTGCATAATATACTTGTTTTACAACCTTAAATTACATAATCAATCAGTAATAAGCAAGTCGGTTTCGATTTTCTCAAAGATATATGTGTGCGTTTAGAGCATTTCGTTGTTCCAATTATAAAATTATGAAGGTCCATGTCAGATTCGCTAAAAAGATAGAAGAAAGGCGGAAGTGGGACATGTAGATATACACGAGATACATTACTTATTTAAGCGCTCCAGCACTACCGCCATTTTATGTGGAATGTTGGATAGACTCTACGACAAACTGGAAGGGTTAAGTCGTGGAAACGCCTGTTGAAGGGAGAACGTCAGAGGCGACAACAAAGATAGCAAAACTCGTCTAGGTATTTTATTCATATTCATATCATATTTTCTTCTTTTGTTGTTCGCTCAGCAGATATACTAAAAAGAGTCGAAAAAAGCCACTTGTTTTAAGAGTAGCATCTAAAACATCCTTAAACAGTTGAGTGCTTGCTTATATCCTTTCGGCTAATGCGTGGGATATATATATACTTTAGGCGTGGAAGAAAGCCCCATGTTATTGTAAAGTATTTTGAAGAAAAGTTTACATGCAATTTGAATTAGGATTAGGACCAGTTATCAATTTATTATGAAATAGGGAGGGAAAAAGCAAAACAACTAAAATGTACATTTTGGATATTGTGAAAATGGAGTAGAGAACTATGAACAACTATAAAGAGCAATGTGTTTATATGTAAAAGCAGGAATCATGGAATATAAATAGCAAATCTTTTAAAATTCTAAACACACGAAGCAAACACGATAGAATGTTATGGAGGATCCAAGCTCTATGTATATTAAATACTGAATTAGGGAGCATTCATGTAAAATGAAACTCAATTGAAACCAGCATTTTTTTCCATTTACAATTCCCTAATCGGTTAGATAAATATAAATTTCAAAATTTTATGGCATTGACTGTAAGTTGCTGTTATCACGAGTAAATGAGTTCATTTTTGAATGGATGACCCCAAGACAAAGAGGAAAAGTGAAATTAAACAATAATTTTCCTCGTTTCTTCTCCCATTCTTCATGTTCGTCTCTCCGAATCCTCTCCTTCTCTGTATTGTTTTAATAAATTTATTTCTCTTGTTTCTTCATTTCTCAGTCATTTTCTTTGAGAGAAAGAAATAAAACACTGTCTCGGAGCTTCAAGCTTGTGGAAATGCTAAAGAGCCAGAGAGAGAGAGACAGAGAAAAGCGATGATGACATGAAGAGAAGGACGACGACGTGGATGAGATGTAGAGTTGGTCGTCTTCTTGAGAAAGTGAATCGACTTTGCATGATAATGAATACAAAGTTAAACTCGGCTCTTAATAGACAATAATGTACATGGGTAAATATGTAACAGTGAAAAGATATATAACAAATGCCGTAAAATTTGATTTGTATTCGGGGCGTATAATTAACCTCCTAGTAGATTCCAAAAAAGCAAAACAAGCTTCAGTTCCAGGTTAAAAGAAAAATAAGTACGTTTAAAAAAGCTTCTTTGTCTAGTTTTTAGCCTTCCATCTTGGAAAAACAAGTGATAAAGAAAAGTGTTGTAAAAGGATAAATACATAATGGAAGAAGAGGAGACGACAGATCTTTTTTTCTCCTTCGAAAGGTCTTTCTTCAAATCTAGAATTTTCCATATGGATGTTTTTCTAAATAATAGATTCCATTTTCTTTTGGGCTTTTATAGACGTAAGTGTGTCACGGTAAAAGGATTTTCTGCGTAGGTGGTGGCAGTGTATGTAATCGTGAGTGTTCTGCAGGTGAAATATGTCAAAAGTCAAACAATGAATAGTACAATAACAAATTACCTCATTGACCGTCACCACCGCCCACCAAATTCAAATTATATATCTCGTTGGGATTATCCGGCAGTATCACATCCGCTTTTGGAAATAAAGGAAATTCTTCAATCAAATTGAGAATAAAAACATTTATTCATAGATCTTATAGTAAGCTATACCAATATCTACGGAGTAATCTTCGTGAAACATAGATTTACTTTTTTCCTTTGAAAATTATTTTCTACTTAAATTCTCATTTCATTTTACTTTGTTGGTTCTCCACTTGTTAAGTGGATACCAAGAATATGGCAAGGTTGATAGATGAAGGTGGCTTTTCTCTCTTCTTTGCTGTTAAAGAATCTAGAACGCACTTTATACATGTCATGTCACCCTTCTCTTTCCCTCTCTCCTCGCAAAATAATATGGCATTTGTTTCCCGGCGGATGTAGTATAGGTAAAAGGTAAAAAGCAAAGCATATGTGCTAATGTTCATAGAGGGATGTGATTGACGTAAATGGGAAGAAAGGAGTCAGAAAGAATAATGTAATGTAAACGTAATGAGAAGGAGAATAATTACTTTTTTGGATTTTCTTCAAACTAAACTAACTACGCAGTAGAGAGAAACAACGAGAAGGTAACTCACCTCACCTCTACCTCTCCTTATATTTTTTCTCTCTTCTCAGGTTACACTTTTCCAGAGAAAGGTGGAATGATCTTTGACTTACCTGCGGGAAATGCATGTAGGCACAGTACAACTAGACATGGTTATGGTGGTGGATGGTTTTGGAATCCATTTCACAATCTGTTTTGGTTTCAACCGTGTGATTTGTGATGATGATGCATCACATTTCCTTTGAATTTTTTCCCTTTTTATTATTTCTGTGTATAAATTTTGCACACAAGGAAATTTTTTTTGCCTGTTTAGATATTCATCGCGAATACAATCTCTACTTATAATGAATAGTTATATATAGCTGTACATGAATGGATGGATGAAAATAAGTGATAGGATATCTTTTGCTTTCTCCAGACGAGTCCAGAGTGTAATGCCCTTTTTTGCTACTGCTGCTTCATGTGACCATGTTTTTTTCTTTTTCCTTTGCAATCGCTCCTCCGGAAATCTTGTACATTGTATGCTTCCTGAGATGTAGCGCGAACTAAAAAAAGTTGGTAAAGGGGCACCGGCGGAAAAGGGATTTTTTTCTTTCTTTTTTTGATAAGTCAGCTAAGTATAAAAATATTTGTGTCTATGCAGATACAAGACAAGATCACACTAAAAAAGAATGTTAAAAAATGTGTAGGTATATATCTTGCAGTATGCTGTGTTTCTACTTACTCTTCTCCAGAAACTGTTATACGTGATATGTTGTCGTTGTAGGTCCTTTGAAAAGAAAAGGATTTCCGTCCATGGGAAAGCAGTAAAGATGTCAGAAGGTATTAGGCCTCAACTTTTTCGGGAATGATGAATGCAGAAGAAGGAAACTGGAGTAGTATAATATGCTCTTTGTGTAAAAGAATTCAGCTTGCTATGCAAAAAATCTGCTTTCAAACTAGCTATTTTTGCAGTTCCACTAATAGTCGAGACTCGTTATAATGAATATTCCCATTGATAATGTATTTGTCTCTTATAGATTGTTAGAACGTTCTATGTGCGGCCATTATATCAAGCTTCCATAATATTATTTGCATTTTATTATGTATATAAAATGGTTATACATAAATATTTCGGTTTTCTTCAAAATATTCGAAATTCAAACTCGCTCGATTTTCTATGCAAACAAAAGGAACTTAAAGGCTGGTATAAAAGCTGAGCGCTATTATCATTTTTACGAACGTTTGCATCATAAAAATCTATATAAAATATGCGTACGCATATATATATTCATCTATCTATTCATCTGTGTCTCGTGTCGCTGGTGTGGTAGCACACAAAATACAATGGCTTTGTGATGTTGATGATGACATGCCACCAGAAGATCTCTTTAGAAATGTATATAAAATACCTTTTTAATGCTTTTGTTATATTACATAAGATATAATATTCCTACGCAAACACACACATTGTTCGCATCCTTGAAAAAAGGAAAGAAAAAGAATTTTCTTCTGCTTCTGCTTTTTTACATGCTGTAAAAGAGACGACATTCTTTTTTGTGGAGAACGCATAGTAAAGGCACGCAGACATTCGCATCGCTTCTGCACCCTGCTACTTTTCTCCTTCATGGATTTCCCCTTCTATTATGTAAATTTTACTCTATTGTGTTTGCAGGGAATATAATAAAAATATATTACCAAGTTATGCGGGTTGGTTATTGACATTGCGTTATGTATTGTGCGTGCGAATCCGTTGAAAAGAAAAAAGAAAAATATAACATTATGATGATGAGGAAGGGGTTTTGGCGATATCAAAAGCTGATCATCAACAGCATGACAGCATGGCATCATGTTGTCGTCATCGACAAAAGTCTCTTATTTGAAAAGCGAAAAGAAACATTTTTCAAGTAATTTTTGTTTGGTTTTTTACTGTTGAATGTTGAGCTAGTTTTAAAGCTAGCGACATTCAAAACTAACTTTTGTGGTTTAGCATGGTTTTAAGTTGGTAAATGTGGTGGTAAATAAATTAACATTATGCTATGAAATAACTTATGAAAAAAGAAATGAAAATCTATATGATGGATACTGGTGAATTTTGGTGATAGTGGATATGTGGTAGTGTTGATGTTTATAATTTGGCGACATGACACACATGATGATGATGAGTCTTGTAAAATTTTGGTTTTATTTTCTCTAAATATACTAAGCTGGTATTATAACAAGTCACATTTTGTGGGTTCAAAGGCTCACAATAAACAAAATGGGGTAAAGTGAAGTATCCTCTGCTTTAAAAAGAATTATAATTGATTAGACCTTTTTTATCATTCCTTGTTTTCACCTTTCCAACGGACCGAAATTGACACCAGCAGTATTTACCCACGCTCATGTCAAACCATTTTTTCTTTGTTCTTGCTAATGGCCTTGTGACTTGGCTGGTAAATTTGTTGTTGTTTTTCTTTTTATATTGGCTAATGTCACAAAGTAAAAGTAAGGGAAGTATACCAGTCGTGTCAATTTCACAAAGGTTGTGCATGGATGTATGTTGATGCTTCTTGTAAACTTCATAGACTCTTTCAAAAATTTGCAGAGAAAATCTAACATACGCAAAAAATGAAAGCAACAACAACAACACTTCCGATTTAAAAGAATTTTTATTTTTTAGAGTCGTTACTTGTGTAATTAGAGCTTGTGGCCAAACAACTGCTGCAAAAACTATAAACATTTTTGTTTAAATAACCCTTTCGTTTTTGCAGATTTTGTTCCTTTTCATGTTTCATTTTATTATTGCAACGAGTAGGTTGGGTTTACTGACTGACATTTTTATGGTCAACTTGTTTTCTGCAATCGCTTTGCCTCTTATTTGTTGGCAAATGATCGTGTAATTGGCCATTTTGCCGGTGTAGTTCTTTTAAATAATTAAAAGGGGACTATGTAGTTCGATTTTATGTTCTTATGTAGTCCAGTATAACACGGGCTGTTATCGTAGTAAACCTTTGTAATAATGATCACTTTTGTTGATAACATCGCAATTTGGCAAAAAAAAACTTTTTATGGTTCAGAAGGAGGAAGTGGAAAGTTGCTTGAATTAGAACTTGTTTTCTAATTCACATTTGCTGAAAGAAATGTTCAACTCATTCCATTTTCGTCCAAGTTTTATGTACCAATCGACACAAGGATTTCTTCAATACCCAATAATATTATTGACTATTACACCAACAGCGCAGCATGAAAAGATGAGCAAAATGCATTGCACGAAATGAAAAGCATGTACATGTAGAAGGTTGACAAGAAAGGGTAAAAAATTCTATTGGGAGGCGGTTGAGGAAAACTAGGTGAAAACTTTTTTTTCTGTAAAAGTGAAAGCGGAGAAAGCAGTATTAGAGAAAGTGGAATCCGTCCATCCATAGAGAAAAGGGCGATTTGCAGTTGTTGTAAGTTTGTAAGGCCTTTAACAACTATTACAACAACAAAATAGTTTATCGGTTCCAATTTTCCTTGCTTTAGTATTTCCTCCTCTCATCCTTTTTCCCTCTTCTGTGGATTGGGTTCCTTTATGGTTTCATGTTGGTTGGTATTGGTATGTAAATGTAGGCGATCGTACTAGGTATATCATCATCAACATCAACAGCAGCACACAAAAACTTTAGTCATTGACCTGTCATGTAATTCAGAGAAACTTAAAAGATTGATCATGTGTGTAGCAGACCTGAAGGCTCTTTTCAGTTCAACTGAATCTGAAGCTGAGGAGGAAGAGGATGCGAAGGACGAAAGAGGAGAACAGAAGAACAACCTTCGCTTCTTTTTTCAAAAGCCACATTGCATACCACACACACGTACAATTGTACAGAGGATGTTCTAGAAAACACATAAAATATATATTAAAAGACTTGCAAAGCCCTTTGCCATATAAAAAATAAAATATTTGTTTTTCGAAAAAAGTTTTGTTGGTCACTTCCTCTCTAATTCTTGCAGTTATAAAGCTTATATATATCCCCTTTCCAATTCCAATATTCGAATTTATAAGCTGATAATGTACAATTTGTTCAGTTATACTTAACTAAAGCTGTAATTTATAGAAAAGTTGAAAGTTTTCGCCGATTCATTCATATTATCTGTTCCTATATACTCGGCTTATTGACAGGAAAAGCCCCTGCTGCTCTGTCCGAAAAAAAATTGCTGCTCTACTTTGTCCATTTGAATTTTCCTAACAAGTGACCGCTGCACAACCTGCACTTTTACAAGAGCGGAATAGCACAATCTAAAAAACTATGTCCAATCCACTCGTTTCTGTTTCTGTCTGTTGTGTGCACACTGCAATTTCTCTCTACATCTTTTCTCTCTGTAAAATCGAACCAAAAAAATCGGAATGAAAGTTTTATGCATCTAAACTAAACCAGATTCCAGATACCACTCTCAAACAGCATGCAAAGCAAAAAAAGAATCTGTTGAAGTTTCCGTGTAATGTATTGTAGAACTGTAGTAAAAAGTGATTAAATATGAATATCATTTTCTGTCTCACTTTCTACTGTCTATTTAGTCCATACACTGCATTTTTTCCCAGTTTCTGATAATAAATAATTCTATTATGGCATACTATCTAAATAAAATATGGTCTTGCTTGTATGAATCAAAGAAACATGTATTATTGGATTTTTTTGTACCGGAACTGGCCGGACATGAATTCAATTAGTATTTCACATTTATATATATAAAACATATAGGCTATCTGTTCTCATTTTCAACTATTTTCTATTTAAACTTGCAAATGTCCAGCAATATAATACTTCCTCTTTTTGAAGCATTTTTAAAAAGTGGGCTTTTTGGGCAGTGGCTGGTTTGCAAAAAAAGTGAAGAATGAAAAGGAACTCTTATAAGTGATTTGTGCAAAATAACCTATGAGCCTGGCAAAAAAATGAAACTGTAGAGAAAATTATTTCTTATTTATAGCGTGTTCCTTTAAATGGTCAGCAATAGTCAGCATACAACATAATAATTTCTTTTTTGGGCTTTACACGTATCATAGAGTCATGCAAGCTTGCAAATTATGTCAGACCTTCCAAAAATAAATATAACTAATACTCCGTAACTCTCTGGCCTTTTTTGTATTCCTCTGGTCCTTCGTTCTCTTCTTTATTTCTTCTCCGGTGACCATATTTTGCATATTCGGATCTACTCTACTGAGCTAGTGGAGAAAATAGAGATGTGAAGGAAAGATAAAAATAGCAAAGAACTTTTTTTTCTGTTTCCCTTAACCCTTTTCTTTATCTTCCTTCTTGTTACACAATAGGAGAAAATAGCAGTAAACATGTCTAAAGATTTTGCTGGAAGATAACGTTATGTTTTTACTACAAATTTATGTACAAGAAAAGGAACATTAAAAGAGCTGCGAGCAAATTTATAATTAATTCTTGTGCATTATATATATTTTTTATTTTCTTCTCTTTCTCAGCCTTGTACAATTTTTATTGCTGGTGGACATGAGAAGATACAATAAAAATTTGTTACATATAAGCTCATTAAGAAAAGGCTAAAGCTGGAAAATGGTCTGTTTTTATTTAATCATATAACTTGTTGTTCGGCTAAAAGTTAAAACCAAAACGGATTTTCACTAGTTTGCTAGCGGCTGAAAAGGATAAAATAACATGGTCTTTTCTTTGTCGTAACTCTTCTCGTCTATGAAGATTATTTTCTTGTTGTTTTCTTTATTCAGTTTTCTTAGGAAAGACCAGTTGAATGGACAAAAGTCCATGCTAAATAACCCCATGTCTTGATGTAATTTCTTTATTATGTTATTTTGTATGCTCATTTTTTGGTTGGTCGTTTGGCTTCTTATTCAGTGGAAATGATTTATTCTAGAGAATTTGTGAGAAAGGATTTTCTCCCAAGGACGCTTATGGGGACAATATTTTATTTTAAATATTCTCTGTGATCACGATAATGATAATATTAACGAGTTTATTTATATTTATGTACATAGTTTGCTCATGTTTAATCAGAGTATTTGTACAAATTTAAGATGAATGAGTAAATAAGTTGGTCAAGTATATAAAAATTATTACTGTTTCTGGCTAGAATAGTATTTTGACATTTTGGTCTTAATTTACTATAGAGCTTTGCAATATTTTTGTCGAGAGAAATGTAGAGATTACGGCCGTTATTAGCACCCAGAATTCTAAATATGCTTGTTCTTGTACTAAATTAATTAAATGTGCTTTTCTTGAATTTTATTAATCCAAAAAAGTAGATGGAAGGTTTTTTCATACGCTTCAACCTTGAGAAAATTTCAAGATGAATTTCAAGATGAGAGCCACTTCTTTTCCCGTATTTTTCTTGTTAATTCTCTCTTTCAAATGAATAGAAATGCCAACCAACTTTTCTCCAAACGTAAAGAAATCAACCAGCTGGTGAGTGGTGACCCACTATCCGTTTCCTCCAAAATATCTATCGATTGCAATTAATTTGTTTTTATTTTTTGGTAAAGAATATCTTCCAAAAAACTTTTAGGTCAGTTATTTCCTCTCTAAGAATCTACAAAAACGACCTCTATATAAGAGTAGCTTAAAGTAACAGGAAGTTTTTTCAATTTTATTTCTCAAGGAGACACCAAGACCAAGTAAACCGGACACCTTTTATGTCCATTCCAACAACATGAACTGCTTTTCATTTTACTTTCACTCTGCATTCTGCAGATTGTGTGTTGTAGAGCGGAAGATGAAGAAGATGGAAAAAAGGAGAAAATAAAACATTTCTTTTTCTTTTTGCAAAAAATAGCTCCCTAATAATCCGTCCTCTTCTTCCTCTTGGGGAATTTTTCAAGGAGTCTTTCTTTATTTTTTTATATATTTATGTATTTTCTTTTGCAAACAGGAAGAGAATGAAAAATGTGTTGGGGTTTGTTGTTGGTTGCAGTCCCTTTATATGTATCAGCAGTTATTGTTGTCGCTGGCTTTGCCTGTTTTCTTTAGAAAATAAGATGCAAACATATACACAGAAACTAACTTTTTATTCACTCAAGACGACTCCAAGAAAGAAAAATGCATCTTTTTTCGTCTTTTTTTGGTCCAAAGAATAGTGCAACTCTCAAACTTATTTATCCATTTTTTAAGGCTTTCTTTCGCAAATGTAGGATGAAGCGGATGAATAATGATGATTTTTCAAGATGATAAGAAGGATAATGGTATAGATGCTTCTTGCTTTCTCAAGAAGAAAAAAACGCATCATTGATCATGCTTGCCAGAAAAAAGAAATATTTTATTCAGAATGGATGTCTATTTTAAGTGGTGGCGGAATTGGGATATCGATTATACTTTCTCTTGAGTCATGTTTTTTTATGAAAAAAAAATTCTCCGAACTCTTTCCAGTTCAATTTCAGTTTTTTGGCTTTTGGTCTAATCCTCTCCAAAAAAACTCTTAACTGCTGACTCTAAAGTTAACAGATAGAAGAGCAAAAAGTCGGCGGAAGGGATAACAATAAAGAAAATTGAGGCATGATATGGGCTACATATTTTTTGCGTGTCGTAATATAATTTTGTGTGTGGTCACTTTACTCCAAAAACGTCAGCCACCACCAATACCATTTATCCGATTTCAAGTGGATTTTTCCATTTCCACTTTATTTTGAGTGGATTTTGATGATGACGAAGGCGGTTTAAAAATATATCCTGTGGTATAACAAATAAAAATAAAAAATGGGTTATGACTTCCGGGTTTTTTCTAAAAATGGCTAAAAGCTTTCTTTTCCCATTGGAAATTGGCTCTGTATGCGTAGGTGGTTGGAAATGGAGGAAAATATACAGCAAAATAGTTTTCACGAGAAACAAACGGAACAACACCACAAGTATTTACTTAATTTCTCAGGGAAATTGAAAAAAAAGGTTTCCGACAATTATTCCATTGCTTGACTTAAAGATGAAAGGAAAAAACTTAAAATATTTAGTAAAAATGCATATTTATATTTAAAATATTTTGAATTGTTAAAGTTAAAGTTGAACGAACAAGTGAACAACTACAGTTGACTCTCAATGTAGTGGACACGCAGGAGCAAGTCGAAATCTGTCCACTATAGCTACTGTCCATTATACAGATACATATGGCTATTTTTACCAACACTATTGACCTAATGCAATTCTTTATTCTTTAAAACCAAAAACGCTTATCACTTGTGTTATGTATGACTGAACATACATTATAATATTATAAATGTATTTATAAAATATGTTTTACTGACAGCTTTTTGACCTATGGTGGCAAAACAAGCGAGGGATTGCCAACAATTTTATTTGAATTCAAGGCAAATAATTGCATAATATAGTGATGGTCTTTTTTCCCTGTTCTTGACGGTTAATTACATGTCAATATATAATTCGTAATTGAAGCAGTAGTACTAAATATTTCTTTGTCATAAAACGAGATGAATTATAATGGCTTCATGTTTGTTTTATATTTTCTGTGACATTTTCGTATTTTAATAGGTTTCATGGATTCGAAAAGAAGACTCGCACATTGTAACCGTTGACCGGTACACATTTATCGCGGACGACAGGTTCCAGGTGATGGCAGCCCCTCCAGGAGATTCGTGGATGTTGCAGATCAAATATGTCCAGCCAAGAGACGCTGGTCTATACGAGTGCCAAATCAGTACAGAGCCGAAAATGGCGCACAGAATCCGCCTCAATGTTCTCGTCCCAAAAATTCGGTATAATAAAAAATAAACTCTGAAAAGAATACCTAAACATGCTTGCATGCATGAATGAGCGATTATCATTGATTTTTATTATTATGTTTGTATTGTGTATATTTTATATAATATATTTTATGCTATATTTGCAAAAAATAAGTGATTGATTTTTTTCCTTTCTATATTGCAGTATGGATACCACAGAAGAGAACATGTTTGTCTGGGAAGGGAGCCAAGTTCAGCTCCGCTGTGTGGTAATGAACACGCTCGCGGATAATGTGGGCAAAGTGATTTGGCTACAGAATGGGAAAATCCTCAACAAATTTGACCTGACTACATCGTCAACCACGCTTTCCTTCAAGGTAATATACACAATATTATGTATCCACCAAAAACTGCAGAGGATTTCGGTTTGTGGGGAATTGAGAGCTCTGATTACATTTTTGCATGTTGTCCTGAGTCCTGAACAACATGAAATAATATACGCTTTTGGTTTCAATTTTGGCAGGCGAAACTGGATGGCACCAAACTCACTGAAACTTTGACTTTTGTCAGCGTCCAAAAATCCGATGGTGGTAATTATACCTGCTCATTAGAGAACGTTGGCACGTCGAGCGTTACCCTCCATGTCCTTAGTGGTATGTCATGTCAACTTTTATATGAATAATCCTTTATAACGCACCGCATGTACATATTAATATTGGCCTATATTTTTTGCAGGTGAAAACCCTGCTGCCATGCATCACGGCAGGGGAATTACGACAACAACGAGTTCTCACGCCGCCAGCGTCAATAACTTTCGTCATTATCATTTCCTTCAGACTCACCATCATTTCTTCTCCAGCAACAGGAACAACACCATCTCCGCTGTTGCGATCTCGCTGCTAATCGCACTGTTCCACCAGTCGATATTCCAAAATCTCATGTTTTGTCAGAGATGAGGAGCTAGAGACTGGGGAGAAACTTCATTTACTATACGGATAATCAAATACGCCCACAAATATATATATATACCTATGAATTAAATATATAAAGCCATGATCAAGAGAGAAAAGAAGACGAGAGTGATATATAAATTCTAATTACAAACGACTATATTGTACTACCACTTTAAAATATAATTTGTAACGAAATATAATTAGTGCGCGCGCAAAACATTTATATGAAATAGTTTATAAAATTATAATCAGCAGGTATAAAAATTTTTATGGATGTTTTTGAAAGAGCAAGGTGCATAGTATGCATTAATTAGCAATCTATATTACAGTAAAATTAAAAAAGGTGAGAGCGCGCGACTCATTTCATTAAAGGGGAATTACAAAAATGGAGCGAACTATAAAAAATAAAATTTGTAATAGGGATAATATATATTATGTTATCTGGTTATTATTATTTATGTCACTAAAAACTGCTGAACTGTTATAGTTTTAGGGAATATGTAATAAATTTTTATCTGTATTCATAAAATAGTAAACAGGAAAGAAAGAGAGTGTAAATATTTAATGTATGCTTAGGTATGTAGGTGTAAACGATAAAGAAAATAAACTAGGCATATTATTTAAAGTAAATCAAGGTAAAATTACAAAAATCATGATAAATATATATACCGAGATACAAAGTATTTGTTGTATACATAATATGACTACTTTTAAACAAAAAAGAACGCGTATAATTTATTATGATAAATTATTATTATTAAAAATTTCAACTACAGAAAACATAATGTGCTGTATATTGTCAACATTATTATGTATTATTATTATTAAAAAACAATATTGTGTATTAAAAAGAAAAATGTGTTTGAGCGGGTAACATTATTTCCTTAATACCACAATCATAATCTTAACTTATATTCTTTAGTAAAAACTATTTTAAAAGTTAAACTTTGCTCATTTTATCTTCATATTTTTAAGGTTCGAAGGACGAATCGTTAATTTTCGAATATTTATTATTATTTTATAGAGAAAGTATGAATACATACTTTTAACATGATACATAAAATACTAGTCAGATCATCATAAAAACTCAAAACTCGATTGTGTAAATGCATTTTGTAAAAATTAAGTCGTTGTTGTTGATGAGAGTTGGGCTTTGAATGAATGAAACAGTACTTGTTTGTGACTAGATTCAAATTACGTTGCATACAAAAATTCAAAATAATGTTTGTTCTGAACAACAGTTTTAGGGTAACATGATACTATTCAGGTCACGAGGTCAAACTTATTGTTTTATTTAGCCTTGAACTCGAACGTGGACGATAAGAGAGCCCCGCTCTCCTTGGGAATTGTTTGGCTTCTGTAATCCCTTTCCCTTAAGTTCGATCATCCTACCAGTCCACGTTCCGGGTGGGATCTAATATGAGATACAAATTTTCGAATTATGAAATAATCATGCCATGATCATAATGATAAACATGTATTTAGAAGCTTGAGGCTACAATGCAGATATTAAAAGTATACGCACATGTACGTCCATAACATTGTCGAGAGTTTTCACTTTTTTAACTACACCCATGATAGCCTCTTGAGAAGTTATCGTTGTTTCTGTGTGCACGTCAATTCCCGACTTGGAAAAGTTTTCAGATTTTTTAATTAAAACTCGGATCCTAGCTGTTCCACCGCCAGGAACTTTCACTTCCAGTCTTTCTTGATGCTCGACGCCTGTTTTAATTGAATAAAAACAAAAAGAATGTCAATTGAGCTTCTATTTGGGTTTGGGCTTAGAGATTAATAATGAATATCAACCTACCGGGTGGTATAGTAATTTTGACAGGCTTCCTAGAAGTTGAATTTCCGCTGCCTCTGCATTCCAGACAAACTTTGGAGCTGAACACTTGTCCTGAACCAAAACAGACAAAACATGGACCAACAACATTCTTGCTACCTGTCAAAAATATGTGATTAAAAGTAAAAATAATTAAATTATTGAAAAGATATGGCAAATATAAAGTTGATGAACTGAATAGGTTCAACATGAGATACACGGACTAGTATTTTTACGACAAATGAATAAATTACTGTTTGGAAGATTTCCGGTTCCTTGACAAGCTGAGCAATGTTCCTTTCCGTATGGATTTCGACCCTGACCCCCACATCCTTTACAAGGTTCGGAAATCTTGTAAAATATTTCTTTTTCAGCTCCTGTCGCAGCTTCTTCAAATGACAGAATAACCTGTTTCCAAAAATTAATATAAATTAATTATTTGAACTTTTGGCAAACAAAATTTCTAAAACGTTAGCAAATCGTTTCGATTCATACATCACCAGTTAGTTTTTCTGATTCGTCCACACCCTGAGGAAAGTCCTTTATCATGGAGGAGAATGCTTTGTTCATCATTCCAAAGAAGTCAAAAGTCTTATGGAAGTGCCTTGTCCCTGTTCTAGTTTCCCGTTTGGAAGGTCCATCATCATACATAAATTCATAACGCCACTGGTACTCGTAGGCTCGGTTGTTGTACGGATTTTCTTGATATCGAACATTTCGTGTGGTGTTAGGGGCACCAGGTCTGGTGAATGGATGATCGTGGAATCCTTTTCCAAAACCACCGCTTCGTTGATGATCATACTGTCGACGTTTTGTTTCATCCCCTAGAATCTTCACAAAATTTAAAAAAGAATAGTTATTTAATATTCTTTGATTCTTTGATTTTGGTTCATTCGAAGGATAACCACCAGGACCAGACACGAAATTGAAATAGACTTAGTTTTAGTTAGCACAATTATTACTATACCTCGTATGCCTCCTGAATTTCCTGAAACTTAAACTGTGTCTGTTCCTTGTTTTTAGTGTTGCTTACATCAGGATGATATTTCTTTGCTAATGCATAATAAGCTTTCTTAATATCAGCTTGTTTCGCACTTTTCGGTACACCCAAAATTAGGTAATAATCCTTCTGACAGGAAACGGAAGATGTGTGGAGTTGCCGGCTGTTGTTGTGAGTTGTTAACTTTTCTAAAAGCAAAAATCAGTTGAAGCTTTTTAATTCGTTTTCAACATGCAAATCGGAAACTGATATGCAATCAAGTGGAATTATGAACTTTTGGCATTACGCTCATTTGAAACTGTTTTAATTTTTCTTACGCAATGAAAATCCAGGTGGCACCCTATCTCCATGATTTAAACACACTGTCGGCAATGAGTACGATCGCTTTACTAATTTAGCAAATCTATTGATTGACATCATTCAGTGGGAACGTCGTTATATTTTGTTTGTAGATATTTTCACCTATACATTCAAATACTGTCCTTTCTCACGAAGAAGCGGCGAGTGTTAAATGTCTAATGAAATCAGGATTGATACATCTCATCTTGTCATATTGCGGACGCCAGCCACAGCTCTGTCACATCGATTATTCCCAAAAAAAATATTTCTGTATTGACCACACTCAACTAAACTTATTGAATTAGCTCACAGCGTCACAGTCTGATATTTTCAAATCCATTAACGTTCTTACTTTACTCAAGAATGAAGATTTGAAGACTGTAGATTAGTAGATAGTTAAATATTATTATCTGGCAATGAGGAAGGAAAAATTACGGAAGTTAAAGATAAGTTACTATAAATAGATATTTCTTTCTGTTCGCACCGGGATATCAATATCGTTTCGTCCAGAAATTTTTACATAACGACAATGCACGATTGGTTTGAAATTGATTGATATTACGCTGTTACGTGCGTGTTATGCTTTTAGTAATTTATTTATCACAGTTAATTCCACTTCACAAATACGCAATCAACAACAACGTCAAGTTAAGCAAAACACGATGTTCCTCTTGTTGTTCCCAAAAAGCCGAGAGAAATGGTCTGAAATCTCAGCTGCTTGCACTGCTCCTTCCCCCACTCCACTTTGTCCACTTGTTTTGCTTTCGCTCCTTCACAAAAGGCATGCTTGCTTTTGTAGATTTGAAAAAAAATGTGTGGGCGGATGGCATCTGGCACCTATGTTTACGTTACTCGTACGATGTCGAGTCGATACTCTGCTAAACTGATATGATAAGCATGATTATGAATGATGATAAGGATGCGAATATTTGTTACGAGGACATTTTTTTGATACTCACACTTGTGTGTTTTATGTGTACCTAGTATGGTTTTTTGGGAGCTTCATCTATCAAAGTTCTACGCGCAGTAGTAGGTCATCCTCTCCTCGTCACCAAGTTTAATCAATGACCAGTTATGTGCAGTACAAATCGTACATATTTACTCAACTGGGTAATCTATCAATTAGACTAATAAATAATGCAATGGCTCAATCATTTACAGGAACAGGAACACGATATTTGGTTGGCCTGTGTGATGATAAAACAGTAGTCTCAAGGTACCCCGATGTTGAAAGATAAAAAAGACGAAGACGATTCATAATAATATGTCACGTCGAATCGCGATTGAAATCGTGACTCTGGTCAGGTCAGGTCATTATTTAGATGGTAAATACGCATCGTTTCAGATTAATTGATAAATATTTAGAGACTAAAATGAATAACAATGTATTAAGTAATATCTTTTAAGAGTAGTTATGTATGTACCTAACTGACGAAGATAAACAAGGTTAAAAGTCTCAATTTTCTGGAATCTGTCTCCTCGAGCTGGATTTCACTTGACCAGTTTGAAAAGATTTCATTTAATGATTATCATATGAATTATCATGAATTACTGGCATTATTGTTGCATAATATTAGGCTTGCATGAAAGTAGACATATGGAAATACTTTGTACGGTTGACTGACAGTTTGAAATGATTCATTTCTTACAGTTCTTTGATCTTTGCTCATTTTCATTTTCTATCGTTGCGCTCACGTTTATTTGTTTATTTTTTATAATTATTTCATTTCATCGAGCTTAAAATAGTCGTCAAATAATCGATTATCACAAAATTAATTTAAACTTCAAATTCGAGTACATATTTTCATAATTTTTTGCGTGGTGTAATCGAGACAATTCGTATTGCGTTTATATACTGATTTTTGTGCATAAAAATGTGCATTCAAAAATGTACATATCAAGTAATTAAATATCAAGTCAGTTAAAAAGTACCGTTAAAATATACAAATCACAGTAATCAGGACATATTTAGTCATTACAAAAGTTCTTAAATTAACTTACAATTAGCTTTTTTGTTTACATATCACAAAAATTGTTTTTTATACTTTTATAAGTAAATAGTTAAAATTAAAATAAATATTCTTATGATAACATATCACAATCGTTAAACAAAATTCATCAAAATCCCAAGTATGGACTATTAGATTAAGATCCAAAATATATATTTTTAAGCTTTGATATCTCTCCTTAAATTGGCGGTGGTGCAATTTGCTACTGCAGGAATCACGCAAGGTAATCTTTTGCTGGCAAAGCGCTGTTTGAATGCATCCATGCATATACTAAGTACAAACGATCCCAAGGATTGACCAGGATTATTGTTTTGAAGAGAGAAGGCGGACATGTCACGTTTACAGCACATTGGATACTGGAAGAAAATAAAGTCAACTGAGATTTCAAGCGCTGCTTTTGCCTTGTCTGCTGCTGGGATGCTAGATAAGTGGTGGTCCTTCAAAGATTCTAGGAGAATGCCTTGACACAAGTCCATTGCCAGCCTAGAAGCAAAGAAACAAAATTATTCAGAAAGGTCATCATTGATCAATTAAAATGTTCATTTGACTTTTGTGTGTAAATAAACTTAATAAAAACGTAAAAATACTTACTTTCGCAGGTTGAGTGTGGGAAAATCAAGGGATCCACATGTTAGTACCATGTTGGCAAGAACAGGGGCCAAAGGTGGGCATATCTCGAAGCTGTCAAAAGACAACACACAAAAATGTCAAAAACAAATAACCATGTTCAAATGTATCTTGTTTTAACAAAGGATGCTTTCCATACCTCAATCTCGTGAGTACTTCACTTTCCATCATAATTGCTGCGGATTTCAGTACAGCCATCCTGTTATTGATGGAAAAGTCAGAAAAATATCCAGACAACGTGATTAAATCCTCGAAATTGAAAGCAGTTGTTTCCTCCTAAAAACAACATCAAATAATTATTTGCGTATTCAACAATTTGACAAGTAACATGAAAAAAAATTATATATGTGTATATTTTTCTCACAAATTTTCCAGCAATGTGCAGAACAGCAATGCCTAAAGACTTCCATGTCGAACGAGTCCGAACCCTGCTGCTGCTGTGTTTATGGGTGAGAAAAGCATCCAATAAGAACACTGCCAAATGAACCGTCTCTACTCCATATTTACACTTCCTCCCCATTTCGATAAGCCAACATGATACTTCATCGCGCTTCTCAATGTCCTCAATGTCAGTCAGTTTTTTCTCCGTGAATTTCTGATATGCCTTCTGTTTTGAAAGCTCTATCTGAAACGCTTTGTCCATGTAGATCGCTGAGTCGTCCGTAATCCTGTATGTTCCCTTAGTTCGACTATCCTTGACAAGCAATGAGCGACATACCCGATCAGCCAATTTCCCAGGCTCGTAGGCATCCAAACCAAAAAAGAAGTCGTGCTGGATTTGTTCGAAAATGGTCGAAGCATATCGGACTTGAGTCCAGAAACTGCGGACAATGTGATAACGTTTAACTTCGCAAGATTCCTTCACCACCTCTTCTTGGTTCTTTCTTAACATTCGAATCCAGCTCCAGCCTGCGGAGAAGTTTGCACCTTGACGCTGTTGGTATGCCACAGAGGGTAGCATGCGCATCTTTTCATGGATTTCCATCTCCAGCTGTAACCGTAAAGCGGAAGTGCTAATGGAGTTGGAGTTAGGTTGTGCAGATGAAGCATCTTCTTTCTAAAGTATTTTTAAAATAAAAATAGAGTACATAATAAGCATCTGTATCTAGTCATCTTGTCAAGAACTTTAAAATCGACATGTTCATACATTTACAGTGTCAATATTCACCGCCTACTTTTAGACATGAAGACATGCAAATCAAACATTGAGAAAAAATGCATCATTAAAAATTGACGCATATACCGTCCTCCTCATTATAAATAACTAAATCTCAGTCATATCTTGTATGTTTATACATTTTGTTGTCTGTAGTCTGTACCGTCATCATCATCATCATGATTAATTTTCGTGGTCATTGGTCATTACAAATATACCTTACCGGTCTGATACACCACAAATATAAATGGTACAAACGATAAAGTTCCTTATAAGCCACATGCACAAAGTTTACTTAACAAAGCAGCAAAGTAAAATAAAAATGACAGGTACACACACAAAAGATCCCCACCTCATATTATAAGTCAGCCAAGAAGACAGAATAGCCCAACAAAAGTGACTTCAGACAAAAAAGGAAAGAAAGTGATTTAGGATGACCGAAAGAGATTTTTTACATAAAATGTAAATCCTCCACTGACTCTCAAGCTTTCAAGCTCCATGATTTTTTTTTCTTTTTCCTTTTGTTCTGGATGACCGTTTATTTTACTAAATTGCATTCATTGCGAGAGCGAGCATTTTGTGGGCAAAAGTAAATCAAGTTGAATGGGAATCGAAAAGAAATGGAGGTCATGTTGAAAGCAAAGTGGAGTTGAGTTTTTGAGTATATGCATCGCTTCATAACAAAAAGTGCTTGGAGCTAGGAGTTTTAACAAATATTAAATAGTAAAAAGTAATGCACTTTTAAACTGAAGATGAACTGTTGGCAAATAACACAACAAATGTGGTGGTGGTGGCGAGGTGGCATTGTGTTTAGGGCGTATATCGTCATCACTTTGTTTTAATGAATGTCATGCAAGTGCTCACAAAGTCATTGGGAATCGGTAAACGTTTCTGAAGAAGTAAAATGTTTTTTACCACTAATGACTATGATGACGCTGGTAAAAGATGGATTTAATTTCAAATTAAAATGGACCGGAAAGCTAAAGAGGATTTTAAATAAAATGTATTTTTTGTGAAAAGTTAATAAAATAAAATTGGGTTCATAGTTGGTAGTAGATAGATATTGGTGTGGAGCTATGAAATTCAAAATGTATCATGAACTAACAATGGTAAGCCACACACAGCACCAACGTATACAGCCAGTATTTCGATTGCCAGTATAGAAGACATTTAAAAAAGCAAAAGTCATTCTGTTGCACAGAAAACAGCTACACCCGACAAATTACCACCGCTAAACAAGCCAAAAATGAAGCGATGAATGAGAGCAACAGTTTCATTAGCATACAACTTCTTTAATGTTTTTTTGTCTTGTAACTTGTAATACTTAATTGGTAATAAGGCACACATATATACTATTATATACATAAAGCTGAATAAAGCAAAAGAGACAAGTTAACAATAAAAACTTTTTTGTACCAAAGTCATGACTGAGATGCGATTTTTAAATTGATATTCTGTGTGTGTGCTCTTGGAGTAATAGCAATTTAAAGGAAACAAGATCACACCCAAAAAAACAATGAACGTGACATGACATGATTTGATGATGCGGACAAAATAAGAAAAGAAAAATACAAGATGGGAAATTAAATTAGAAAAATAATCAGGGGAAGAAGATTAAGTAATTAATTTCTTTTTACTTACCGGAGGAATGCCTTGGTATTTTGCACGGAGGACGCTAATCGATCTTTTCAGACTCACTGAAGGTGTCCGAGCTAAGGCATCCTCTGGTTTGAAAGTGTTCACATCCGTTTTGGTAACGGTTCCCATTTCCACTTTTGGGTTGACGACAGCGGTCCTTTGAACTTTGATTGTAGCAGCTCGTTTGAGTTTTTGAATGCGAAGAGACGGGTTTCCACCGTTGGTTGAATGGTCTCCATGTTCATTAGCAAGTGCTGTCTTTTCGATAACGATGATGTTCTTATCATTGACGCATATTTTATCAGTTTTGATTCCCTTGTTGGCGCACTTCTCATTCACGAATGCAGGTGCCTCGTTAATACTATGTTTCTCTACCAGTTCAGTAATGCTGTATTTTGAGAAGGGCTTCTCCCGAAGACTGACTGTTCTATGTATTTTTGGTATTAAAATGGGAGCCGGGATTTTACTCGGTTTGATACGATCGTTGTTAATCAGTGGACGATTGGCGTGATTCATAATCTCCTGCTCAAGATCTACGACACTTTCTGGAGGACTCAAGACTGCAGTACAGCGCTCCAATCTTTGTTTGGTGGGTTTCATATTTTTGTTGGGAAGAGTTTGTGGAGGAGTTCCAATCGGAAGGAAATGTCAAGTGTTTTTAAAAAGTCAGACTTTTTTAAATAATCGGGTCCGATGGTACTAAATGCACTCACTACCACCAACAAATCCTTGCAAATAGTCCGACTGAACACTGCACCGATAAACTGAAGGAGACAAGGAGAGATACTGAGGGATCTTCGGTCTGGGACTGACTGCAACAACACTTCAGACACCATGAAATGACGGGACTTTATTTGCAGTTACAGTGCTTCGAAGGCGTGCTTTTGTCAGAAGGTTCAGGTTTTTATCTCTCTTTCTTATCTAAATAATTTGCATTTATAGATAAGCGACATTTTTACTGATAAAAACGATCTTTTTTTGAGCTACTATCTGCTCATTTGCATGAACTGGCTGAACGGCCAGCATTGTAGAAGAAATGAAATAGCTACGATGAAGTTCTCTTAGCCAGTTCATGCAAATGAGCTGATAGCAGCTCAAAAAAGATCGTTTTTATCAGCAAAAAATATCGCTAATCTATAAATGCAAATTATTTAGATAAAAAAGAGATAAAAGCCTGAACCTTCTGACAAAACCAAGCCTTCTAGCCACTGTAATTAGCATAATGGTTTCCAGAATGTCCCATAAGAAGAGGCATAAAGTAAGCATCTATGATGCTATTACAAGCTCCATAATGCTTTATGATAGAGGAGAACATTTTTAATTTGCATAATTTCGATCTATTTGCATATCAAGCTGAAGAAGGCACGCAGAAAAGAGGACAAGAAAGAAGAAAGAATCGAACATAAACCAACGTGGAACGTGGTCTGCATTCTGCATGTCCAGAAATGTATCAGGGGAAGGGAGAAGAGCACCGACATCCTCGTGTGCACATGAAAAGTTTTATGAGTAACACTCATCCACTCATCGTCAAATTCATTTCCTCTGATTTGGCGTTAGTCAAATAGCAAATATGCAATAGTATCGGTGCTAGAAATCTCTGTTGCACTAGCCCAATGCGAATGCGAGTAAAATGCTGGTAAGTAGAAGAGTGGAATGGAGAGGAAAGAAAATGAGAGATGAGAAATGGTTATTTTACATGAGAATGCGGATCAGTTTTTTGGAGTGAGGATTAGAGGATTTTAGATTTTGGTGACTTGACTTGTCTGGTGTAAAATGTGCTATATGAATTTGTTTGTTAGGATATAAGGTGTATGGTATGATGAATTGAATAGCTTTCAACTTCAACTTTAGCTTTACGGCTTGCAAAGAAAATATGGCATTGTACAAAATTGTAAACAAGCATTTATATATTCACGGGTATGGTATGATGGTGTGTGGATTGTGGATAATAAAATTATTTTTCCTTTGTTGCCTTCTCCTTGGAAGGCAATGCAGCAATTACAATATTAGCTATGCCTTTGCACACACATACACACATTAAATATTATTTCTTATGTAATTTGAATGATAAAAAAGGGAAGGGTTAAGAAATGAAATGAAACGAATCGCGATCGTAATAATATTGCATGCATTTTATTATTCTCTGGTTAAATGGTGATACGGTTATGGTTAAGTATAGTATTATTACTACTGCTATGATCATATTCTGCCTAATAAGAAGAGATCAACCAAAAATTCATCCATTGTTTTGGGTTGTATGTAAAACGCTCGTGTGTGTTGCAGTTGCGTAACTAAAGAAAAATCTAATCTTTTATCTGAGAAGTAGCGGATTGTCGTCCTTTTTTGAAAAAAGAGTTGTGACTGTGCAATGTAACCAGTTTATATGCTCAGTCAGAAGTTGGCTGGTGATGTTGGCGGAGGTGTTTGCAGCAGACGAGAAGAAGAGATCACATTTTTAAAAGGATGTCAGCTTATTAGAAAGAGAGAAAGCAGCCGTCGTTTTTTCACTTCACCTGTGACATCTTCATCCGAAATCCCCTTGTCAATCACATCCTAGTCACTGGAGAACAAGACAGTTGCGTTGCACTTGGAAGGAATGTGAGTGGTGACCAAGTAGGGAGTGGAGATTTCCTTTGGGGAACCCTTTCCTCTCGGTTCATTGTCACAGGTGTCATGTGAGAAAATATAAGTTTGAAAGGTGGTCTGCGTGCACGTGTGTGCATGGATGCTGTAGGCTTGTGTGGTTTACTTTTAGATTGAAACGACAACTGCCAGTATAACTGTGTTATTTACTACAAATTATAATAATTAGATAAAATAGGTGGAGTAGAGAGCATAAATGTTTTGTTCGTGTAGCCTCATTTCCAATCAACTGCCTACAAAATGAGGGTCTACCAAGGATTTAGGGTATATTTTCAAATTTTAGTGTTCATAGTGCCCCTAGTTTATGTATCCGCCTTTTCCCTTGACAAAGGTATGAGATGATTTGATACTTTGTGTTTTAATTTAAAATTTATCTAGAATTTTATGGGTAATCAACACTCAACACTTTGTTCAAGCTAATATTTATTTAATTGTAATATGTGTTTGTATAGATCTGTCAAAGTCACTGCAAAAGGCGATTGAGGATGATCGATTTGTGATTGTGTTTGAAAACCTGTCTCCTCGCAGGAGAAATCGTGCAGGTGCGAACGTTGACATCTTGCTAACTATCGAGTTCCCCCATTCCAAACAGCAAGTTGGATTCGCTCTGGATCGAATAAATCATCAAGGTACGTATAAAAGTTGAATAGCCTTTCCCGGCAAAGTAAACGTGTGTCCAAATATCTCTAAACATATTTAACTTAATTACACCACAATAACATGTCATGCATAACTGAACATTTCCATAACGGTCTGTTCGGCACTTGGTGCCAAGTGCCAACAAACACACAGCATTTTCGTTTACAAAATCATCATAATTTTTGGTAAACCGGCAGACAATTCCATTTTTGATAGCAGTTTTTTCAGACATAATAACTTATTTTGTTTGTTTGACTCACATTATCGCGTTTGTGTGAATAAACACGAGAAAAGATTTGTGTAGTGTCACTTCTTTCTTTGCTTTTTACCTTTTTCGTTTAAAAAATGAAATAAAATTTCTCGTCTTTGATGATGCGAACGAGTTGGTGATGAAGTTGGATTCATTGAGAAAATTCAGAGCAGACATCAGAGAGCATATTTTTAATGTGTCTCGGTCAGAACATCAGTCTCATCTCATCTTATGGATATGGCGCATATGCATGCATGCTTGATCAGGGCGTTTTTTTAGTAATAAACTGCAAGTAAAGTGGACAGGGTCGTTTGTTGCGTTCGTTGTTGTGTGCATTATCTTTTTTCTCTTTCGTGTTGTTGGTCACACAGCGGGGGCTGTTGACATCAACGCAATTTATTAGGGTCTCTCGCACACACACTATTCCCTTTTATGGCACGAGTACCAGCTATCTCATCTCTTCACACAAAAATGACACTACTCCTTTAGGGCTCCATTTTCTTTTCTTTGTAGTGCATCTTGTATTTCTTATATTATCAAAACCATTAATTTGTCTCTGATGAAATGAACTCTGATTCCTTAATGAAAATGCATGCTATTTATTTTTATGGGGCAGTGATAATCGAAACGATTGAGAATCAAGAGAAGAAAACTCAAAATATTCCGTCCGCCTTTCTCAATGACACGAGCGTTCATGAGAACTTTGTGGTGGAGGTGACCCAGCCCTGGACAGGGACGGCAAAGCTTGCCTTGTTCCTAGACTGCCACCCTCTGGGACTGCTCACCCTGAACAAGAGTCCACGTGACATGCTGCATAGGATCAAGCCTCCACTTGTTAGAGCTGTAAGGAGATGAAATCAACTTTTAAATAGAACATTTACCAAATAAGATAAATGGGATATCTAGAGAATGAAAAGGAAATTGGAATGAACCCCAATTTACTCATGATTACTCCTCAATGTTTGGTGTTAAAAATTTGATTGTTTGTAACAATATGTCCAAAATACTGGCAAGGTGTCCAGTGTCCACTCCCATGCACATCACTCATACATAAAATGTTTTATAATTATGTACTCAATTATAAATATAATAGTGATCGTGTGTTATTTGTCGTTTTCCGACAAATAATGATGAGATGATGATGACAATGATGGTACAAGTACTCAATCAAGAAGGTGGAGAAAAGACATCATTTAATCTGACATGTTTGATGAGAATTGCTTTCTTGATATAATTGCTATGTAGAGTCGAGATCGAAGGGTAAAGGTTACCGTGCATCGTTCTATCGACGCAAGAGAAGCCTTGGATGACCTTCGGTGTCCATCACGAGCTGAGCAAGCAATTCAACCGGCAACAAATGAAGTGATTACTTATAGGAGAGGTATGTGTCTGTTATAATGCGAGCTGCAATAATGTCTAATCCATTTTATTTATTGCAGAAGAGCAGTATTTTCATTACGGGCAGTTTGTGAGAGGACACTTTACTTTTAAATTGCTAATAAAGCAGCAATAATTAGCACTTTTGTAGGAAGCATAGGAACTTTGCATTCATAAAAAGAAATGTGTCTCATTGTGCCCCAAGATTGTCAACTTTTTATTATCGCACTATTCGTTACTTACATCTTCACTATAATATGATAAGTATGTGGCTCATGATGACAAAAATAAATACATAATAGAAGATGACGACGATTTAATTGTTGATTGATTAACCGACTTAGATCTTTCTCTCTTGCAGCAGCTGTAAATCTATAAAACAAAATCTCTGTGCTAAAGTGCTATAATGACAAGCTAATATTTACGTTGCTACTGTACTGTTTTGATGAATTCAGACAATTCAGATTCACTATCTGTATTTTTGACAGAAGGAGCACATTGCCCAAACATGGATTTTTTTTAAAATTAAACTTTTGATTTTTTGAAACAAAATGATTTTTTATCTCTGATTAAAGTTGGGTCAGTGACAACTTGTTCTCCACAAGTCATACCTTGCCCTTTAGTTCAGCCTAGCCCTAGGGCTATTAACAGAGGTGAGGTGAGATCACTCATGTACCTGAGCATTCTCTTTTTTCAAAAACTAATATTTTTATAAAAATGATTTTGCATGTATTTTTAAGCATTTTTGTTATATAAATCTAACTTTAATTATGATGCAATCAACTTAACTTTGCATAGGATTAAAAAGTTGCTTTGACTCTATGATTTCTCATTACTCACCAATTAATCCGGTTTAAAAAACTACCCATCTGCTTTCTATAATAATTCAACTAATTTCTTAATCAATTTTTAACAAATTTGAAATGTAAGCATAACGCGTGTACTATCTAGATCCACCCTAATGATTTATCCTCTATTGTGTATTTGTTAGATCTTTTAAAACTGTTGGAGACTGTAAAGTACTGATATTTTAAGATGTGTGATGATGATTGTACATACAAATCTATATTTTTTATGTTTGTGGTTTTACATTAGGCACATTCCATAAAACAGACTACATTCGGAATGTTTTGTATGTATTGTACTTACTATATCCCGTCAGCAATTTGGTATTATCACCGTTTAGTAGTTTGTGTATGTAGATGTGTGTACATATTTTGTGGGGGCTTTTAATATTCAAGCTTCTTTTAAAAGTATTATTTTGATCAAAGATATTAAATAGTTTAGCTGTTATACTTGATATGTGGATTGTTGGTAGTGTACCCACTGATTTCCTCTTATACGAATGATCATGCAACTTGTTCATGAATTTAAAAAGAATCGAAACTAAAATGGATTTCTTTTGATTTTGAATGCTCACTTGATTCTTCAAGGTGACATCCCAATCTTATCACCGGACTTTGACGAAAGAGGTAAGAAGACCATAATATTAAAACACACACACGTCAATATATATTTTACGTACAATGGTACAATACAATACAACTGCAATAAAGTTTGAAAACAGTTTTAACTTGCTAAGCTTCTTCTCCCACGCAAAATAAAAAGCATATCAATCTACCTACTCTTTTCTCTTTTGCAGACTCGCTGCTCATCAAAACCCTTCAAGAGTTAATCCAACAATGCAAATCACTCCAACTGGAAGTTGCAGGCCAGGTGAGCAATAAAAGCCATTTTGTCGCTTGACTCATCTTCTTTATCTCCTCGTCTCATCAACTTTGAATGTACTTTCTAAAACGACTTGCCAAAAACTTTACATTTTTGTCATGTACTCGCAGGTCTATACCTAACCGAGCAGACTTGTGCTATTGAACTAATAATTCGATTAATAAAAAATTGTGTGGGTGGGATGTTGGGAATCATGATGATCACTTTTATCGTCACGATCTATCCATTATGTCTTCACAGCCCCATTAAAAACAAAAACAAGTCTCTTAAAAAGTCAATTGTTGAACTTGAAGATGTTTATCTTTGAAATTTCAAAACTTTTTAATATTTTTTTTCAAACGTACAGCGGGAGGAGACTAGGCAGTTGAGGACATCTTTGGATGAATGTGAAATGTGCAAACCAGGTAACTCCACAAGTCCCTTATAAAAATCTCTATAAAATTCGCATTTCAAAAAATCAATAAAAATGCCAGTGGTCCATTTTTCGCCGGTACCGGCGCGTCACAAGCTTAATATGGAATTCATGATAATTTTATATCTTTTTCAATAAAAAAAAGTACAAGAACCACCAAGAACAGGCTGTCGAGCGGTTCCTCCCCCTTGCTTCCAAGGAGTCCAATGCTCTGAAAATTCAGACGGCACGGTTCGTTGTGGGCCTTGTCCTCGTGGATATGTGGGCGACGGACGAACTTGTAAGCCTGGGATCTCCTGCAGGGAACGGCCTTGCTTCCAGGGAGTTCAATGCTATGACACTTTAGATGGCTTCCAGTGCGGACCATGTCCATCGGGCTATGTCGGGGATGGAAGGAATTGCGAGAGGAGGAGGGGTTGCGAGAGTGGACCTTGCTTCTCAGGTTAGAAACTCGTATAATTAATGAAGAGGATGAATCAGAGGATGGGATCAAGATTTGAAAATCCATGACATGCTTTTAGTATTATTAGTAACAGATAGAAATTCAGTATTAAGTATACCAAATCCAATGATCATTGAACTAACCATTTATACTGTTAATTTGTAATACTCAACTGATTCAATAAATTAATTTTTTTTGCGAATTTAGTACTAAACATAAATGATGAGAATATGTGCGTTTTCCTATTTTGCTTACTTGTGGGGCAATGTGATATTTGGTGACAACTATACTTTTTTGGCCCATCATTATTTTCCCCTCCCATTTTCTCAGGTGTTCAGTGCCACGACAGTGAGGATCCGCCCTACTACCGTTGTGGTTCTTGTGTCACCGGTCTCACCGGAAATGGAACGCATTGTTACGACTTGGATGAATGTGACCTTGCTGAGCCCTGTGATCCTAGAGTGCGGTGTATTAACACTGCTCCCGGATTCCGTTGCGACCCATGTCCCGTGGGTTTCACCGGAAGTCAAGGACTTCAAGGTCAAGGTCTTGAGTTTGCGAGGAGGAATAGACAACGCTGCTATGATATTGATGAATGTAACGACGGAAGGAATGGAGGATGTGTGGAGAACTCAAGATGCGTTAATACCGAGGGATCCTTCTACTGTGGGGAATGCAGCGTGGGATACTTTGGGAATCAAACTATCGGATGCCATAATCGTCCTGGACTTTGTCCAGATGGATCATTTTGTGACGATAATGCAGAATGTGTTCGACTCACTGGGCTTAACTATTATGTTTGCAAGGTTAAAAATATACGACTGATTTTTATTGTCTTTTGAGACGTGTTTCATTCTAATTGAATGCCTTTTATGGATATCATTTAATTCGATTTTTTTAGTGTAAAGTTGGCTGGGCCGGAGATGGAAAGTCTTGTGGACCCGACAGGGATTTGGATGGTTGGCCTGATTATGATCTGGGATGTAGCGACAAAAAGTGTAGGAAGGATAACTGCATAGATACGCCCAACTCTGGACAAGAGGATGCTGATAATGATCTAATCGGTAAAGAAAAGTTTGATGAATCGTTGTGTTTTGATACGGGCAATAAAATTTAATGTGAATCTTATTTCAACAATAATACATTTAAGGTGACGCCTGTGATCCTGATGCTGATAATGATGGAATCCCGAATAGCCCCGTAAGGAAGCATCATGTCTTTTCTCTGTGAAATAAAAGAAAAAGGGTACAAATGGCCGGTTTTAAAAACTATTTTGTACGTCTTTCTTGCACTTTAGGACAACTGCCCACTGGTAGCAAATCCAGGCCAGGAAGATACAGATCCAGATGGTGGAGATAAGCAAGGAGACGCCTGTGACAATTGCCCAACAATAGCCAATTTGGACCAAGAAGATACTGATAGGGATGGAATCGGTGATTTGTGTGATCCCGATGTGGATAATGACGGTATGTAGTTTTACAAACAAATAATAATTAATCAATCTTTCATTTGAGCACGATTGGAAGTGAAAAATAGATTATGTGGGTGGGTTTGTAATTTTAACGGACTTTAATTTTCAAAGGCATTCCTAATGAGCGTGATAACTGTCCAAGAACACCAAACTCTTCACAGCGCGATCAGGATCGAGACGGTCTTGGAGATGAGTGCGACAACTGTCCCAGAGTTCCTAATCCCAGTCAAGTTGATTCCGACAGAGATTTGGTGGGAGATGCTTGCGACAGTAATATCGACAGGGACAGAGATGGCATCCAAGATAATGTGGATAACTGTCCAAATATTCCTAACAGTGACCAAAAAGATGCAGATAATGATGGACTTGGTGAGAATATGATTTAAAATGGCAAGATGTTTTCTGTGACTCCATACTTGTAACCTTACCTTAAAATTTTAAATTCATTTAGGTGACGAGTGCGACCCCGACGCAGATAATGATGGTGTGCAAAACGAGCGTGATAATTGTCTCATTGTCTATAATCCTGATCAAACTGATACTGACCGGGATGGAAGAGGAGACGCTTGTGAGGACGACTTTGATGATGATCAAGTTCCCGACTTTTTGGACAACTGTCCCAACAACTCCAAGATATATACCACAGACTTCCGAACATATCAAACAGTCGTTTTAGATCCTGAGGGAGAGTCTCAAATTGACCCCAACTGGGTTATCTACAACAAAGGAGCAGAAATCGTGCAGACAATGAACAGCGATCCTGGTCTGGCTGTCGGATTCCATCGTTTTGGTGGCGTTGACTTTGAAGGAACATTTTTCGTAGATACTGAATTGGACGATGACTACGTGGGTTTCATTTTCAGCTACCAAGATAATTCCCAGTTTTATACGGTCATGTGGAAAAAGAATACTCAAACCTATTGGCAAGCGACCCCATTCCGTGCAGTCGCTGAACCTGGCATTCAGTTGAAACTGGTTCAGTCCAATACAGGACCTGGAGAAATGTTGAGGAACTCATTGTGGCACACTGGAGACACTGAGAGCCAGGTTAAGTTGTTGTGGAAGGATCCAAGGAACGTGGGATGGAGAGAAAAAGTCGCTTACAGATGGCTTCTTCTTCATCGTCCAAAGATTGGTTTGATTCGGTTGAGAATTTTTGAGGGAGAGAATATGGTGGCCGATTCCGGAAACATTTTTGACTCGACATTGAAGGGTGGTCGTCTTGGGGTATTCTGCTTCTCTCAGGAAATGATCATTTGGTCGGATCTTGTTTACAGGTGCAATGACGAGGTGCCTGAAGCCATTTATCGGGAGTTACCTCCGAGGCTGCAGGCGGAGGTCGCTATTGATCGAAGCAAGCCGCCTCCACCAAATTAAAACCTGTTCTTTGTTTTACTTAAATGCATACATTAGTATTTCGAACAAAATGTTATGATAAAATAATGGTGTCACATTCTAAACCAACAGAAGAAAATGGTAAATGTAGTGTCATTAGCTCTAGCATTTTAGAAATCATGCATGCATTCTTTATAACTAAAAATTATAATTAAATTATTAGAGTAATGTGCCATAATATATCATGCCTTCATCTATGTTATAAATTTTTCGACAAACAAAGATTTGCTTTTCAGGGGAGTAGTGACAAGTTGTAGATGATTGTTGTAATTATTCTATTAAATGCATTAACAAAAAATATCAAACAATGTTCTGTCTGTTCTGTTTTCTCATACAATTATTTTATAAAAAATGTATTATTATGGTTGTTATTCTTTGATTATTATTAAAAATAAAAATTACAATTTTCTACTATATTACAGTTTTTGTTACATTTTGTTTTGATTTTTATTAGTTATTTTTTTAAATGATGAAAGGATACAATTTTTACTAATTATTATTATTCTTTAGAATCGGGCGTAATTAAGCACGTTTTCAGGACGAATAACTGTTGCCGGTCATAAAATGTAGGTACAATATTGCAGGTTTGTTAAAATCGGTTAAAATATAAAGATACCAAAATGTACAAGAACTGAAACAGCAATGAAATAAGACAAAAAGATAAAAATGGTATACCGTTTAAAAACTTTGCAGACATCTGAGATATCTTTTCACCTCTATGTTAACTTTCTAAAATGAAATCAATTATAATTGTACGTTCGTCTTAGTACAAACAAGAAAACTATAAAAACTACATTGTTAAATTAATAGTACATTATTGAACATAAGTACACACAATTTGTTTAAAAGTAAAAGTAATATTCTGCGTAAAACTTCGATTGTTTGACAACGATAGGAAGTTGTAGGTTAAAATTGGCAAGTCCATTTCCTCTTAATCCTTATCAATACTTATGAACTACTTGATTTAGTTTCTTTACAGCTGTACACTTACGACGGGTACAATGAATTCCTCTGGTGTTACTTAACGGACAATACGATTTCTAGATTACAAAAGTGAGTATGGAAAAGTGAAGAAGCCAGCCTTTGACGTTTACATTAAAACTATATATACAGGGTGACAATCTCGAAGGCATTGATAGCTCGTTGTTTGATCGACAATAAGAATTATTTGGCAACGGCAGTGGCATTGTTATTAGTATTAGGAATAGCAGGGATGTTTTCATTGCCAGGTAGTGGCCTTCGGAACAGCAAAATGTGCGGCTCTGTAAAAATTATAATTATAATTTTTTTTTAAATTGAGGTAAACTTGAAAATATATTACATTGTGGAGATGATTATGATTGTCGATCAGTTAGTAACAGTAATCAACAATCACCGGCTACACCATCACAAGCAAAAAAAATGCACTGACAACTGACCTGGCTCATGGTTCATATAATGGACCCAACCGACACTCTGCTGGACTCCCAAATCTCGCCATTCTCGTTCAGTCATCAATTTATGCCTGGGAACATTCTTCGCCATTTCCTTTGGAAGTACCACATGCCTATTTATAAATCATTCAAATTATAATATTGGTCATTTAGTTATTGGTCAACAGACAAGTTCCCTCATATTCTGGTCGTAGTTTTATAATATTGAATATCAGTACCGACGTTACAAGTTAAAGCAAATTCATTAAATGCAGTACCTGTATTCGAAATGCTCATCCGTGTACTTATTGGAATAGTAGATATCCTTGCTAGACATCTTAGCTTATCAATGGTAACAGCTTCCCTCTCAATCAAACCAATGTAATAATTATAACTGAACTAACTTTGTTAGACTTCACTATACAACTTGTTGATTGTCTCACTGATCAGCTTAACGTTGGATTTTTCCAATGCTAACTATTACAATAATTAAACTATTGTGAATGTAATTAACTTGAAAATTTTTAATTGAAACCACACAGGAAAATTAAAAAGAAACGACAAATACTTTTGTTGTTCTTTTGCATAGCGAGTAGAATCAGAGAGACGGCTGCTGGCTGCCTTGTTTTGATGAATCGGAATGTACGGGAAAAGAAAAAGGACAGTTTTGTTGTTTTCTTGACAGAACGAGAAGCTGCCGCGTGATTGGTTCGCTCCCGTTTTTACATACAACGGCCAAAATATCTCCTTTTTCAAGAGATTCACGGTGCCCCAAATAAGCAAGGAAAGCGCGCGGAGTAGGGACATTTGAAAAAATCGACATCAAAACAAGCTGATTGTAGTAGTGTATTAGTCTACATGTTTGTATTGCATTTTTACAGATTGCGAGTGCACATACTACATCTTTGCCTAAAATTTATATTTTTAATTGCTTTGAATAGTTAAAAAATTAATTATTAGTTTGTTTAATTAATTTATTTAAAATGGACGTAATGAGAAGCAGAGAAAGAGGGGAACGTGAAAGATATCGGAACAGAGATATTGATCGTAGCCGTGAGCGTGAGCACAGACCTAAAGGTCAAGACAGGGATGATCGTGGCCGATCCAGATCAAGGTCAAAGGGTCGAGAAAAACACTGTGATCGTGACAGAGGTCGAGTTAAAGACGTGCGCGATCGCCTTCTCGAGCTAGCCCAGCAACCAGCTCGCCATTCCTCACAATCTGGAGGAGAGGAAAAGGAAAAGGAAAGAAAGTCAAAGAAATCATCAAAGTCAAAGGAGAGAAAAAAGCATAAAAAAGAGAAGAAGAAGCATAAAAGCCGGAAGGGCAGCAAGGAGGTTAAGTCGCGTAAATCCAGAGATTCCTCGGCAGCATCAGATTCATCTGATCTGTCAGTCGCTTCAAATGATTCAGTGGCACTGATGGTAAAATTGGAGGAGGAAAGAAAGAAGCAGTTGGAAGATATGAAGAAGCGAAAAGAGCAGTTGAAGGCAATGGAAACTCCTGAAGAAAAGCGACAGAGGAGACTTGCCAAAAAGGAGGAGAAGGAGAGGAAAAGGAAGGAGAGAATGGGGTGGGACAATGAGTACCTGCATTACACAAATACAGACAACCCATTCGGCGATAGTAATATTTTGGACACGTTTGTCTGGAAGAAAAAGTTGGAGAAGGAGGGTCTCAAGGATATTAGTCGTGAGCAGGTGGAAAGGCTCAATCGTTTGAAACAGGAGGAGAACAAGAGGGAGCTGGAAAAGGTGAAAAAGAGAAGACTGGAAAGAGAGCAGGAACGCATGGCTCGAGATGAAGAACAACAGCTACTCCAGCGTGAAAAGGAGGCTAATCAGTTTAAGGAGTGGGGTGCTCAAGAAGACATGTTCCACTTGGAACAGGCTCGCCTTCGATCGAAAATCAGAATCAAGGATGGTCGTGCAAAACCTATAGATTTACTTGCTCAGTACATCAGTGCAGAGGAGGAGGTAGACGCAATTGAAATGCATGAGCCATACACATACTTGAACGGTCTCACAATATCCGACCTGGAGGATCTTATTGAAGACATCAAAGTTTATAAGGAAATCGATCACAACAAGAACATCAGTTATTGGAATGATATAACAGTGATTGTTGAAGACGAACTGAGAAAATTGAGAAAGCTGGAGCAAGATGATGACTACAGGGTGGCATTAGAGCGAAGAGAAGGAATAAATGCTGCTGTTTCTCAAGACGTTGCATCGATATTCAAAGGAAAGTCTGCAGAGCAGTTGCAAGCTTTAAAGCAGCAAATCCAATCAAAGTTGGATGGATCATCGTCAGGTGTAGATATAAGTTATTGGGAGTCGTTATTGTCTCAACTGAAAGCTCATATTGCACGGGCTCAGTTGAGAGATCGTCATCAAGAGAATTTGAAGCATAAACTGGCTCTTCTGAAGGCTGAGCAAGGTGTGGCAGATCCAGATGCAGACCAGGAAGAAAACAGTCCTGCACCAGGTCCTTCTTTCGTTACTAATGACCCCGCCGAAATTGCAATAAACGATGAATCACGGCAATCGTTTGCTTCAGCGACGGCGACATCTCCCGCCGCATCAGAAGAAGATGATGATGATGACGACTCAAAGGAATACGTAGATGAGACCATATTGAAATACGAGCAAGGCGGATACAGTCCTAGAATGATAAGTCAAGATCAAATTGAGCCAGGAATTTTTGTGATTGGAGAGGAAGAGGATAATGCCAGGCTGGACTTGGCCCGCTCCCAGGTCCTTAATGTGGGTGCAAAGGTGGAAAATGTTTGGACGGCAGAGGAGAAGGCATTACAGCACGAAGCCAAGAAGGGAATGACGGACGACGAAGCAACGTTTTCTGTGGAAACTGCTGTTGACCAGGTGTACCTTTGGAGTGATAAGTACCGGCCCAGGAAACCCAGATATTTCAATAGGGTGCACACTGGTTTTGAATGGAACAAGTATAATCAAACCCATTACGACATGGACAACCCGCCTCCAAAAATTGTGCAGGGCTACAAATTTAACATTTTCTATCCGGATTTGATTGACAAAAATACGACACCTCAATACTTTTTGGTAAGTCGTTAATCTTATTAATATCAATTATCAATGTCATTTCAAGAATGTTGTATTTAAATTGGATTTTTATTTTACAGACTTCCTGTGCTGATAACCAAGACTTTTCCATTCTCCGTTTTCATGCCGGACCTCCATACGAAGACATCGCCTTCAAGATAGTGAACCGCGAATGGGAATATTCTTACAAGCGAGGATTCAGATGTCAGTTTCAAAATAATATTTTTCAACTTTGGTTTCATTTCAAGAGATACAGATATAGAAGATAAGCTTATTGTATGGCAACATATCTTGTATATGGCAGTAATACTATAAACTTTTTTTACGATTGTACGATAGATTATGTTAGCGTTTGATAGATAATAATTGTTTTAATTAAGCAATCTAATATGATGTTCAAGTGGACGAATTTATATTTTATTCTACTACTTTGTTCGAAAAATATCACCAAAGGTGAACTTTCCGCTTTCTTTTCTTTGATTGCACTGTACATAAAATAAATTCATATCGTTAAGATTTATTAAAAGAAGTAAAAATATATATCCGCGAGTTTAAATTATCAAATAATTATTTACCTAATATTTTTACAATAAAATTTGCTTTGGTGCGTGTGGCAGTAAAAATTACATTCTTTACACTTTTACAGTATTACAATAAATTATTTTTATACGAATAGTTAAATAGATTCAAAATTCAGATTAGTTTTTAAGGTCACTTCACTGGTAAATTGGTAGATATGTATCTTACTGGAATGATAATGATAGGTAGAGTACTTTCATAAGCGAGTAAAAGTTAATCACGACCATGATTGTATAAATTTGCACAACATTTTGTTCAATTTCTCTGGCTCATCCAACATGACCATGTGACCGGCACTGTCGATAAGTTCCAAGAAGCTCTTCGGTATCGTCCTCTCCATTTCACACTCTTCGACCAACGTCACCACCTTATCTCGCATTCCATAAGTGAGCAATGTAGGAACGGTAATGCGCCGATAAAATGCAGAATCACCATCCGGCCAAACCTGTCCAGAAAGAACGTTATCTCGAATAGTTGCTGGAAGAACATGCTTCAGTTCTGGATTGTCAAATCTTCCGCGAATGCGATTGCTAAAACAATAATTTTGATTGGTTCATCTGAGTAAAATGGGAAAAATGGAAGCATTGTCTGAGCATACTTCATTATTATTTTACCTGTGAAATAATTTGCATTTCCAAGAAAGCCAAGAGTCCTGACAGCACGTTCTCCTCACTAGTGGGGTCGGACCTCCTCCCGCAATGGAAATGAGGAGGGCAACGTTTTTCAGCCTTACTCTTGTCAACATGGCTGCCAAACAAGCTCTATTCAAACAAAATTGCAGTTAAAATCAGAGTTTCAAAGTGAAAGGTTCAATAATAATTTTTGTCTCAAAGTACCCATATCCATGCCCAATCAGCACAACTTTTACATCCTCCTCCTTACAAAAGTGGTCGAATACCAGAATCAGATCTTGAACTAGAGATTCAAAATAGTAATATTTCGGGTTGAGTGGAGTGGAAGAAAGACCATGACCCAGCAGATCAGGCGCCACAATTTCATATCCAAGTTGTTGGAAAAATTCAAACTGATGATGCCAAAGATCACTAGATCCAGCCAAAGAATGAATAAAAAACAAAATAGGCTTTTTCGGGGTCACATTAAGCACTGATTCCCCATGGGGTAAGGTAAGATGTGAAGTAGAAGCTGTTGTAGTCGAACTGGTTGCTGGGGATTGATTGGCTTTTTTATGAGGTTGCTCCTCAACTGTAATGATTTCGTCCTCCTCCTCCATCACCTTTGTCGATGATGATGAGTTGGTGGAGGAGGAACGAATTTTTGTTGTACTGGCCATACTTGTATTTTTATTGTCATTGGTTGAGTTGCTGCTGTTTAATTCATCTGGTTTGTGTTCAGTCTTATCATTTTCCTCGCACTTATCATACTCCTCTTCACCATCTTCTTCGCCATCGATAACGTCCTCATCCTCCTGGAATGCAGGATTTGAAATACCTTCCTTTGATGAGCTTGAATGTTTTTCTATTGAAACTTCCACCTCAACTTGTGGGGAGGAAACCAAGAAAGGGGATGAGGTACTTTCACCTCCTGTATCCCCACTGCCTTTCTCAGGACTTGCTTGCTTTGTCCACTGTTGTTTTGTAGAATTCACAATGGCAATGCTATTGAACTCCTCCTCTTCTCCAGGAATCACTTCCGGTTGTTGTGTAATGGTTAAGTCACAATTTCCATTGTTATTATACGCCCACGCACGACGTTTTGCGGCAGCTGCGGCTCGAGCCATTTCCAATTCTACTGTCACTTTATTATTTTCGTCGGATGACACATTATTGTTGCTTTCACCTCCATTTCCTCCCAGTTTCGGTCTGTTTTCTGGATTTTTTGCAAAAATACTTCGAAAACGTGGCTTTCTCGCCCATTTAGAAAACCAATATTCCTCCTCATCGTCATCGCCTCCTCCATTGCTATTATCTCCATTACTTTCTCCTTCACCTGGTGATTTGCAATCTTTCTCAGGAGAATCGCCACTCGAACTTTTTTGTTTCGAATCTACTTCCGAGACTTCAACAGAGCCTTTTCTCGAGGAGGAAGGGCAAGATGAATCGTCCTCATCTTCAAAACTTCTAATATGAATAACTCGAAGTAAACGATCTTTGCCCACCTCAATAAATACTGCTTTCACAGCAGAGTTCTCGCTATCTGCCGTGTCATCCTCTCCATCTCCAATGGTAAAATTTGGATTAATTTTACCTCCGTCATCATCGTCCCCGTGATGAGTTCTACGATAACGGGAGTGATGTTTGGTCAAATTTGCTTGCACAATTTGGAGGGGATCTGATGGTGTAACACGAGCAGAGTTCCTTGTGCCACACAAACATGAAAAACATGAGCTCACACATTTCATCGCGGATTTGGAGGGAAGTGTGCAGCAACAGGTGTATAAATTTTCTCCCGTTTCCTATCCACTTTCACTCCACCACAGTCACTTTTTGGAAACAAAGAGCTTCGAAATATAACCAATTCACCAAGCTTTCCAAATTTCAATGATGCGTACATGTATTTTAGTATTTTGTTTTCATGTAAAATTAGCAGCAGTTCTTTTTAGTTTAATTTTTCTCTTCATTTTCGTCAGTTATAGAAATTTTATTGTTTTACCAGTTTTGCTACAATTTAATTTGTTCATCGTATTCTTTCAGTTAATGCCTTGCTTTACTCTCTTTGTGTGCTGCTGTTACGTATGACTATTGTAATAGGTTTTCCTCATCATCATAATCTCATATCATCTATTTAACATGAGCCAACCAACCCTCTAGTCATTAATTATCATAATTCCATTTAAATATTATGCGTAAATGTGGCATTCATGTATGTTGGTACTAGTTGGTAGTGTGCTGCTGTTTACTGAGGCGATAATGCCTACACAAACAAACTGTTATTATATGGGAAGGTCTTTAACTTTTAACAGTCCTGTTAACAGTTAGTCCTGCCTCCTGAGGCAATGGCAAACGGCAAACAGCACATAATTTGAGGGACAACAGGAATCCTGTTACATTTTCAGTCACAAAATAATTAAATATTCTAAATACCTACCACACAATATTACAGTAATGGAATGGTATCACATTTTTATTTTAGTCACACAGTCACATTATCTGTTATCTATCATTATGTACGTACCATTTTGAGTAAAGATTTATTCTTTACAACTCCATTCACCGTAAAATTTTACAACCATTTTCGAAGATGAAACCATTCACAGATTTATAGAGAGGATTTACTCGACACAGACATGTATCTAATTTTCTTTTTTGTATTTCAACTACCGTAAAATGCTTTTATAATAATAAGCTAATGTAGATCATTTACAAGAGTGTTCTCTATCTCTACTGACTCAAGTAATTAGCACGTACACATTAAATAACTTTTTTTCACAAACTTTGCATTGCAGTTTACACTTTACACGTGCAGAGATTTCAGACAGGTTAAAAGTGTTATTTAATAAGGTATATGAATGATCTAATTGCTCTTAAGTTGTTAATTACAAAAAGGAGACGACCTCAAAACATTTATCGTTTATCGGAGAGATTCAGTCAGTTTTAGATGTCTTCTTCTCCTTATCTGGCGACATCAACCATTCAGTAAGTTTGACAGGTTTAATTTGAGTTGAGGTTGAAACAAAATTTTCTTAACATTTGCTCTGCACTTTCTACATAGTTAACTTAATTGGCTTATAGTTAGTCGGCTAGATGTTTACTGATAAGCGTAATTGCTCTTCTGCAAGATGATACGTTTATGAGGTTCTCGTGGGGAAGTCACTTTTAATATGTAAATATTTTGTATAAATATATGACACTATTCAAAACTGGTATGCATATTGAGTACTCATGACGCAACAGTAACAAAATGATTTACAGCCTTTTTGTAGAAAATTATCATGTAAAAATTGTAAATCTACTACAGAGCAGAGTATTTTTTTCTCAGCAGGGAAGAGAACACATTAATGGTAACATGTAAAGTGAATAAAAAATGTGAAGAAGATACACAAAAGTACTTTAAAAATAAAATGCATGAAATATTTTAGTGTGAAGTAATTTGTCTTATAAAAGTAGTACCAAACTACCAACCATCAAATATCAAAATATAGCTAGTTTGTTTTCGCATTTATTTTCATGTAAAACAAGTTCAGTCGACCTAACATGAATGTTTTATAGCCCACATATCAAATGCAATGGTACATTAATATATTAATCCAATCATCTTCTTAAAATATGTTCATTTTTTCATACAACAGCATATATAACTATGATTATGAGCATTATATTATAATGAAGTTTGATTTGAAGATGCTCACTGTATAAATACACTTAACTATTATAAAAGTATGGATTAGCCACACATGTGGAAAGACTACAGTCTCATAAAGCAACTTGTTCCAAATCCTAATCTTAATCAGATCAAAATATCAAGCAAAACTCACAGACACTCTGCAAAGTGCAAAAGTTGTAAAGTGCAACTTAAGTCGAATACATGAATACATTTCAGAAGAAGAAGAGCATCGAGCAGTTCAGCTTTATATATTGAATATTTATATTTTACTATTTACTAGCACTTATCATAAACGATCCATAATATTATGAAAATGACTTTTCTTACTATCACTACTACTACTTTATAAATTGTATGTGTGTTCTGTTTTAAGATGAAAGCTGTCTGTTAGGGTTGGTTTGTGTGAATAGAGGTAATGCTAATAGTCAATATAGTATTATGATGACGAAGATGATACCTTATAAAAATTATAAATAAAAGTATTATTTAGAATTTAGTGAGAGAATATAACCATTTTCTATTCTGAATTATAATGAACTTTGGTATGTATCAAGTTTGCAGCTTTATGGCTCAATATTGGACTGATATCTAAACTAATACATATACCTACACTTGTCTTTGTATGTTGGGTAGATTCTGTTTGATTCTATTAAAAACCTGTTGAGATGAGTTGGAAAAAAATCAGAAAGCAACACACGTTTAGTTAGATATTTTTACTACAAAATACGGCATATGAACCACAAGAAAGAATTGACTGTTAACAATCGGAGAGTACAGTCATTGTACACACGTCTGGTATTGAGTCAAATGCCCATAACAATGCATAATGCATATTTTCAAATCAAAGCAGAAAAGGATTGTGTTAGTAGAAAGCGCATGTATACAACAATACAACTCAATATTTTATGTGAGAGTATGAGCATTGAGCGTTAAAAGTCATTGTTTTTGTTTTAGTGAACGTTATTACTATTACAAATGCTGAAATGCTACTGCTACTCGATCTATCATGAAATTAACTTGCCAATGGCGGATCCGGACGAAAAAGGGATTTATAAGTATAATCGAATTAAATCAAAATCACTATGCCCCAAGTTTATAGCTATACATGTTATCAATTTTAAAGAAGATTGACCCATGACCAGAACGCACAATGAATAAATCTCTTAACTCTTCTCATATTTAAATTCATTTTCATCATTTTTTAATCATTCATGTTTTTTATTATTCAACAAATAAAATTGATTTAAAATCAGTATCTGTATATTCTGTTATTTTCAAAGTATTCATGTTTATTTAACAAGAACAACATAATATGTAACTTAAATAAAAGTTCTATAAAACTAGTAGCTGTGCTGTACTAGTAAAACAGTAAATTAAATATATACATTTTTTCAATAAATGTACGTATTTTTTATATATGGCAAACGAAAAAACAAACAAATGTTTTATGTCAAAAGGATAAAAACTACAAGTCAACTGAAAAACATCCCGTCTGAAGTGGATGTGACAGAGCTTATTATCCTACGCATAATGTATATATAATCGTCTTTTTAAATGACGAAAATAAAATATTTTGTTGATATAATACAAACAATAAAATGTAAAAGTTCTTTTCATATATAATTATAACAAAGCCAGTTGCCAGTGTTTGGAAAGTAGTTTTCTTAAAGATGCTCATTTATAATGAATGATCATTTTTAAAGCGCTTTAATAAATAACGGCTCATAAAAAACTGGACTGACATGTTCATAAGTACAAACATTGAATTATTTTTATATCAACTTATTGTAACAATAAATCATTAATTAAATCTAAATGTTAATTAATGCCATTGTCTTAATATAAACATGATTTTTGATACCAACCAACAGTATAAAACTGTAGCGTATTTCATCCCCTTCACCAACAAAATATTTGTAAGAGTAAAAATAAAATATATAAATATGGCATTTGACTAAAAAAATTGTTGACTTAAAATACTCGTACTGCAGTAATTTATAATTATTGTAGAATAATTATGTATACAAATTTTTTTTTTTTGCGGAATCAGTTCTTTTTACATTTTAAAATTTCATTTGATTAATAGTCATCTCAAACGGTAATGCTTTTAATGGTAAACTTTGTTGTGTCAATATTTCCTATTTCTTCAAGTACATTTTTCACCGAATTCGATTTTCGGATCGTATTTGGAAGAGCACCTTTTAGCGAATATAAATCTGGAAATTCTCGAAATTCATTTATTATTAAATTCAGATTGGATCGGATTAAAAAGTTGGAACTACATATTAATTAATTACTTGTAAGTGTTAGACTAATTATTTAGACGTATCGCACTAAATAAAATACATTGTTGTATGCATGTCTAAATATATTATGATGACCTAAGCACAAGACTAACAATGACGGGCGTCGGGTGTCGGATTGGAACAACGGTTTTTAACC